>LR749750.1:1538687-1617952 GCA_902729485.2 Mus minutoides
CCCCCCCCCCCCCGCCCCCCGGGACTGTTAGAGTACTAATCATTCAGATCTTCATAGGTAAGAACACTGAGCATAGATATAACCTCCCTCCTCTGCCACCTACTGATGCACTCCGGTTTGTTCATTCATCTCCTTGTAAATGAACATTGGGATCCTTTCTAGTTTTTATCTTTTATGAATAATTTTCTCTAAATATCACCATCTAAGCTTTTTTTAAAGGATATATTTTCATTTCTTTCAGGTTAAAAATCTCAAGAGTGGGATTGGTGAATCCCACAGAAAAGTGTTTGTTTAAAAATAATAAGAAGTGACCAAACACCTTTTGCAGATGTGAACATTATTTTAATTTCTTATTAGCAGTATGAGACACGTGTCTTTCTGAAGGTTTTAAATGCGTACATATTTTATGTTGTTACCCATAGTTGTTTCTTTGTGGAGTTCATGATTTAAATTAAGCCTTTTATAATGGAGTTATGGGAATTTTTAAATAATCTGGAAACATGGCATTTAGCCTTTCTTCTGGTCAAAGGAAGCCACCAGAGGGCACTGTGCAAGCAGGTTCCCAGGCCAGCAGGCTGTGGCTTTACCCAGGCTTGTAGCTAGCTGTGGGCCCATGCTGGCTGTGGACAGAGGGAGACATGATGGGTCAACACAGTCACAGCAGAAGGCGGGGGTGTGGGTGTGGGGTTGGGGGGAATGACCTTAATATTTGCAAGAGGCCCTCCCCTTGTTCCCTTAGGAACAACTTATGGCGGAGGATAGGAAAGAGTTCAGGAGGAGAAACTTAGTGGCCCGGAGCCAAAGACAGCAGAGCCAAGAGGAACTGTGGGAGGTGACAATTCAAATAATGTGCTCCAGCAGCGAGGCATTCTGGGAACAGAGGAGTTACTGAATTTTTAAGAGGAAGACGTGGCTACAAAGTTGGGACCGTAGGGAGTGACTGAAGGATCTAGGCAGACTGAGTGGACGGTGTCCATTCAGTACCAAGCATCAGACACCCTGGGCATTCAGGACTTAGAGACACTGACAGGAGTCTAGCTCACAGCATATCACACAGGTGGGCAAGCCCTAATAACCAAGCTGGTGGTCTTGGTATTCAATCAGATGGTGATCCAGGAGCCAGGCCCAGAGCCAGGAATCATCTGGCAGAGGGATAAGGGCAAGCACAGGCCTCTGAGGCATCAGACTGGGCCCACTTTGACCTCACACCATAAAGAAGCCACGGAAGTGCCTGGAGCCTTAGGCTTAGGTTCGAGGCTCACAGATAAATTTCAGATACTTAAGGTCTTAGTAGGAGCAATGGCTATCAGGACCTGCTCTTCACTAAGGGGACAGAAGTACACGGGTTTGGGGTACCATAACACATTCTAAGCACGTTCTGTAAGGGCGGTGATTAAGACCAGCCTCCTGACTTGGGCCCGCAAAGTGTTAAGCTGCACACATGACAGTTGCTTCAGCCTTTCTGTTGCAGGATTGCCATAACCATTGCCCACATCTCTCCCAAGCCAGCATGAAGGCACTCTCTTGTGTATTCCTGCAAGGGTACCCCACCACCCGAGGGAACCCTCTGAGCCTCTCAGCCTGTAGCAGCTTGAGCCTCCACTAACTTGCCCCTGACACCTCTGTCTTTATCTTTGACTCTCATCTCTGTGGGTACTAACACATCATTCCTTTAGCATGTCTGGGACAGACCAGTCCCTTCTGTTGTTTGCATTCCCTTTTCCCAGAATGGAATGTTCTTTCCTGCCCTGTCTTTCTGACAAGTATTGAGTCAGCCTTTAGTTGTTCAAACCTCACCTTAACACTTTTCCCGACCAGCCACAACTTGGCATCATATAGAATGCATAGTTCAGGTAACATCAAATTTCTGACTGCAAATTCATTTCCCCTCTATTTCTTGCCAAGTATTCAAATTCCAGGAAGTCTATCCTTCTGTGGCTAAAGAATAAAAACCCAGGTAGGCTAAGGCCAACACTCCAGCCTTACCCTTCCCACAGCGTGACACCAGTGCCAAGCTCTTGCTCTGGTCACTGCTCTTATGTCTCCCCTGACTGGTGGTATGATACAGTCTTCTCAATCAGTTCCAACGGTGGCAGACTTAGAAGCCCTTTGCAGTCGAATGAGAGCAGCTCCGGTCTTCCCTTAGATCTATCTCTGAGCCTCCAGGATGGGTTAGCTCTCTGAGAAAGCTTAGGAGCGAGAGCACCAGGATGAACCTTTCTCGGTACAGAGTCCTGGCTAGACCGTAAGCACAGGGAACCCATGGTCACAGAGAACCCCTGGTCACAGAGAAACAGGGCAGCTGGGTGACAGCTAAAGTTGTAAAACCAGATTCTCTTCATGAAGGGAGAAGAGACCTCACATGCACGCAACTTAGCTCTGTAGGAATAAAGGGGACTTGGAATCAAGGGTCAGAGGAGATATAGAGGTAAAGGGAACTCTGACAAAAGCCACCAAACGGGATTCTTGCTAAAGATAGGCCAGAGTGAGCAGAGGGTGCCAAGACTATCCTGGGAGAGGGAGGCTTGCTGCTGAAGCTGGAATTGGAGAAGAAACACATGAATGGGCCTCAGAGAAGGTACAGGAGGCTGATTGTGTGGCTGTGGGTCTCCCTTCTTCTCAGGGTGGCAGTGGGGCATTGGGCACTGGCCCACGAGCACAGAGGTAGTAGAGGCTGTGAACAGGGTTTGTACAGCCGAGAGTATGCTGGCAGGACTTCTGGAGATAGCTCCAGTGAGACAGATCTGCTTTATATTTCAGAGGTAGGGTATAGAAGCGTTCTGGGGGTTATAGTCAGGAAGGGCTGATTGGTCTTAATGCAGTTCCGACTGATCATGTGCGGGAAGGGCTGAATGGGACTTATGTACATTTGTAGGAAGCTTACTGCAGGGTCATCCTCTAGATAAGGTCAGGCACCTGTGCTTAGAGACACTCTGCAGATAAGATCAGAGAAGAGGAAGCCCCAGTGAGAAAGGGAATTCTTTCCATTTTACTCCAAGCTTGGAGAGCTGTCTGGACATGGTGGACCACTACTTTAATAGCAGGGTCTTCCAACAGACTTTGGCTTAGTTGGAAAGGACTCTAATGATACAGTATAGAAAAAAGACACGACCATCCAAGAAACAAGTAAATTCTCATCTTTGGATACTTCCAAGTGTACCCTATATATACACTAACTTCAGCAAGGGTCATTCCTGGGTGCATGAATACCATAGAATACAGAAAAGCTGCAGGTTGCTATATGACTAGCTAACTTTAATGCCCCACCTTTTCCCGAGATATTATGATTTCGGTCACAAACTAGGAGGGGAATGGAAATAATCATCATTTAGAAGTCCTGTCCCCAGGGCAATAGTGGACACATGTCACTCCAAGCATTCCCTTAGGGAAATGCCCACATATTTGCTCCCTAAAGCTCTGTTTCTCAGCTGACTGCTAAGAACTGATGGACTGAGCTGGGACGTTGGTTCCGGGGGTACTCACTGTGCGAGCGTGAGGACTTGGGATCCCCAGCACCTACATAAAGCTAGGCATGGGGTTCCATGTCCCTCTCCTCATCACTAAGAAATGGGGACAAACAGGTCCAAGGAGCTCACCTGTCAGTCAGCTTAATAGAGATAGTGAACTCCAGGATCACTGAGAGACGCTGTCTCAAAAAACTAGGGTGGAGAGCCAGGCCTGGTGGTTCACACCTTTAGCCCCAGCAGTCAAGTCTCTGAGCTCAAGGACAGTCTGGACTGCACAGCGAGTTGCAGGGCAGCCAGGACTACATGGAGAAACCATGTCTCAAACAAGCAAGCAAGCAAGCAAGCAAACAAACAAACAAACAACAAAATTAAGGTTGAGAAGAAATAGAAGACAACTGGATGTCAGCCTCTGACCTCCCAGTCAGTAAGCATGCCCGCCATCCCAGTGCATACACCCCAGTGCACTCTCCCAGTGCACACATCCCCTAGTGCATACCCCCCAGTACACACTTCCCAGTGCAATCCCCAGTGCATACACACACCCCAGTATACACACACCAGTGCATAACACTTCAGTGCACACACCCCCAATGCACACCTACCCACAGTGTACACATACCCACGGCATATATCCTCCAGTACATACACCCCAGTGCACAACACTCCAGTACACACACACCCCCCAGTTCACACCCCCAGTGCACCCCCTCCTGTGCACACACACCCAGTGCAAATATACCCAGTGCACGCACACTCACAGTGTACACACACCTAGTGCATACACCCCCTAGTGCACACCCCCCAGTTCACACCCCCAGTGCACACACATCCAGTGCACACACATCCAGTGCACATATCCCAGTGGACACACACATACACTCCAGTTTACATACCCCAGTACACACAAATGTACCCCCACAAATCCACAGACACTTTTTGAAAATACAAATGTTTATGATTCTGAAAGCCCAATGAGTATTGAGAAGAGTTCTATTGTGTTCTTCAGGCTTGGAGACCACAATTGGAGGATAGGATTCATGCTCAGGGCTGGGCGGCTCCCTAGTCTGCAAGCTTCAGCATGGAGGGAATGACTGGACAAGCCCGAGTCTCTCAGGCCACAGTGTACTTGGGTCTGGATGGGGATTTGTAATCCAATCTAATGCTTGCTATTAGGATGGTGTAAGAATTTCCCTCCACCTAGAGACTAACAGTTTCTGTTAAGTGAGTGTCCTGATTGGCAGAGCTATGTGACCCTTTCTCAGATCCCACGGCTGTGTTCTCTCATAGAGGTGCTCTCCCACATGCTCACTGGCTGCCTGATAATGAGGCTTAGTGGCTAAGACAACTGCTAGAAATCCATGTTCCTTGCTTCTTCCTCCGAAGACCCTGACTCAGTAGATGGGTCAGAGCTAAGGCATCTGTGTGACCCGTGCCCAGGAGATTTTGTGCGGAGGGGAAGGAATGACCCACAGGCCACTGCAAGCTTCTTCATGTGGAAGTTTCTGTTTGTTCAGAGGTAATGCTAGGGTGGGCATTATACACATACCTAGAAATGACTCAGGTCACTGGGAGGTGGGAGGGACACCCAGGCTGGTCTCATCATCTGGGTCAGAAGTATCGGATGAAAGCATCAGAAATAGGAAGACAGAAAACTAAAAGCCAGATGAGGCATCCCCTACCCCCACCCATGGTCAGGGCTGAAGCTTCAGGGCTGTGCTCACACTTCTTGCCCTCGTTTTATTTTTTGACATTTTTCAGAGGTCAGTCCCCACAAGGTTCAGCAGGGCAGTCTTGTAGTAACCGCTGGTGTCAGCCTAGAGGAAGGAGGCACAAGGAGGGTTAGAAGGGAGTTTTATGATGTTGACTTCTCTCTTCTGCTTCCATTACTAAGAGTTGTGCTCCTTGGGTGGGGCCTGTCCCTTCAAGTGTTTGTATGCCACAGTTCTATGTCATGCCATTGCTCTTTCCTCCTCGTTTTAGACTATTTTGATTCTCTGTCCAGCCCGATGAGGGTTGGTTGTGGGAAATGAGTCATAGACACAGATCCACTCTTAAGCCCTTAGACAAGGAAGGCTTGCAGGTGGTTTCCTTACGCAGTCAACCTCCCCAGGCTCCCTCCTCGTGTGCATCTCTCAGGACCCAGGAGCACAGAGCCATTCATTTATTCAACGTGAGCCATATATATTCATCACCAGCTATGCACGTCAGGGAGCCAAGGCTGACAGTAAGGAGCCCAGAGTCACATCTAGACATAGAGAAAGCATGGGCTAGTCTGGGTCATGCAGGTCTGGGTCACAGCTCTGTCAACATACAGACTCTGCTTCCACCTCGGTGAGACATGTTCTCTCACCTATAAAATGCCATCTGGGATGAGGTGCACCGCGTGGGTGACCCAGTGGCAGTCCAGGCTGGCTTGTGCTTAATCTCCCATCCCCTGAGACTCTTGGTTGTGAAATCTAAAACACATTAAGTAATTCCAACTCCTCTATCTTACTGCCTGCCTTCCTGATGCCATCCTGCCTGAAAATTTTGTTTGTTTGTTTGTTTTGTTTTGTTTTGTTTTTTTTCGAGACGAGTTTCTCTGTGTAGCCCTGGCTGTCCTGGAACTCACTTTGTAGACCAGGCTGGCCTCGAACTCAGAAATCCATCTGCCTCTGCCTCCCAAGTGCTGGGATTAAAGGCATGCGCCACCATGCCTGGCTCTGCCTGAAATTTCTTAAAGTAGTGTTTTAAAAATATAACACTTGTCCCTCAATGTCCGTGGGAGAATGGTTCCAAGACCCCATCAATACTAAACTGAATACGTTCAAGTCCCTGATAGGAAATGCTGCTGGTCTTGGCTATAACCTATGCACAGCCTCCTATACTTTAAACCATCTTTAGATTGTTCATAATATTTAATGCAATGCAGATAATATTTAAATTTATATTGCATATAAATATTGTTCAGGGAATGCTGACAAGAAAAAAAGCATGTGTGTGTTCAGTATAGATTCATTTTTTTTCTGAGTGTTTTCAGTCTTTGGTTGTCTGAACCAGAAAACACAGAGTACATTGTAAACTATGTAAACACATTATAAACTATGAGTTGCCTATCTAATTTAGTCAGAGGTCCATTGTAAACTATGAGTTACCTATCTAATTTAGTCAACAATTCAACCTGGTAGAAGAACTAGCCACTTGGCTGAGTAGCTAAGGGATATTCTTGCCATGATTTGACTTCTGGCAATGAAATAGTTAATGAAATGAACTCTGTAGACAGGCTGTCTCAGTCCTAGCAGGGTTTCCTCCTTATGCACTTAATACCCAGAGAGTTTCACTCATTGGAATGTAGGTAGGCAATCCACTGGAGCCTAAAATTTCCCTACTTGGACTACTTAGATGTAGGACTGAAAGGGAGCCCTGATTTCTATGAAACTACTTTCTCTCTTTGTCCCCTTCAGAAAAGATTCCTTTTGCAAGGTGTTGGTATATTCCATAGCTCAAATGCAAAGCCACTTTCTGGGACAAGGACAGCCCTCTGTGCTTCTTTAGTCTCCACTCCCCTGATACACCCATAGTTACGCGTCTCTCCGTCCTTGGTTTCTTGTGTGTGCCGTATGGTATCTGGTGCAAGTGTGAGATGCCCACGGGGAAGGGATGGTCATCTGGGACATCAGTCATGGCCTCTCCCATCCCGGGAGTGTCTGTGTCACAAGCAGCAGCTGTACAGTTGAGGACCTTTGCCTTACCGTGATCATGCTGCTGAGAGTCTTGCCGTACATCTTCTTAAACTGGCCCTTGATGAGATTCAAGTCAATCTCACTCCTGGAAACAATGTTCCTGATCAGCGTTCCATCACGTGTCCCTGCTCCCTGCATAAGACAGTGACAGTCAGCCATCGTGTTTCACATTGTCTGTCTACCTCCGTAAGGATGCACCGACCTGTGTAGGGATTTATAAAGAACTAGAAGTGCAGGGATGGGCCTCTGGTTCAGTGGGGAGCACACCAAGAGGGGGACTTTGGTGACACAGATTTGTTCTCTTTTTCCAAAATTCTATTCTTTGGTGGTAGTAAGTCTGAACCCAAGAACTTGCAAATGCTGGGCAAGTGCTCTAGAAGGGAGCTGCATCCACAGCCCATGACAAAGAGCTCCTCTTTCTCAATCTCCTCATTCGGTGGCTGTGCCTTTTCTTACTAGAAGCCCAATGCCTGGAGTTGTGGTATGCATTCGATTTACTGCACCAGACTCTAGTCAGAAAACACTCACTACTCCAGGAAGACTTCTTATTTGAGCAGCATCACTGTAATGTCACTGTAAGGGGCTGTTTCACGAGCAGTATCTTCCAGCTTTCTCTGTCATCCCTGCCTGGTCTTAAGTCAGACGGCGCTTCATAACCAAGGAAACAGCACTCTCTCTCCTTCATGGGGCAGGTGTGTTCAGAGGTCTTGGGGCTGATGGTATGACTCTCACTTGAGATGGTGCCAGCATCATTACTAGAGAAGCTGGGCACTGACATTAGTCCCTGAGAACTACTTTAAATGTTTCTCTTCCAGTTTAGTTAGAGATACCCTCAATTTTACTCAGGAAGAACAGCATGATCATCTATTTGTGAAGCCAGGGCAGCCTTATATGCAAGAGGAAAGCTGAAGTTAGCATGCCAATTGTGACAATGTCCCCAGAGTCTGTCCATGTCAAGGGTGTTGGGATTCCAGCCATGCCTGCCTATTGTCTTTAGTGAGAAGATACAGGACAATAAAAAGAACAAGTTGATGGGTCTGAGATCAATACATGGCTCTACCCCTTATAAGGGATGTGACCTTGCACAAGCCTTAGACACACCACACTTCAGACGGCAATGGTGATATTGGACCATGCAGAGCTGTTGTTAAGGTTCTGTGAGTCTTCAATGAACCTGCTCAAATGTACCTTCAGGGACTGTGGCTTCCCTTCCCATGGCTTAGTTGGCCCTCTAAGAAAGCAAATCTTTCTGATGCATGAGGGATTAGACCAAGAGAAAGCCCAGTGTTCAAATGGCAGGGGCTCTGAGTATCCCTTTTGTACATCTGACATCATATAGGGCTGACTACAGAGGAGGCAGCACCCAGGACAGTTACCTTCATGGCGTAGTAGAGTCTCTCTGCAAAGTAGCTGTGGACATTCCTGGTGCATTTCACTGGCAAATAGGAAAACTCTATTAATTTTAGGAGGGTGCAGGCTGTGTGGTATACACTTGTATTTGTTTATGTGTTCCTGTGGGCATTAAGGGTTGTTATTGTGTAAGGGTTGGCGTGTTTCTTTGTGTGTCACCTACCTCCAAAACAAAGGCTTTGTGTGAGGCAGAGAGAGTAGGGCAAGGGCAGAGCCTGGGGGAGTGGGCACAGCTCCAAAAGCCCAGAAGAGCCAGGGAAAAGGGTGAGATGTGAATGCACTGGGCACCTGTGGGGCTCATCTGAAGTCACCAAGTCAGGTCTGCTAGAGGACATCGCTAAGCTGTCACATCCAGGAAGCATCTTCTTTAAGAATTTGGTTACTCAGCTGCACACACATTGCCACAGAACAATGGCTGTGGGTCTCAGAGTACCCTGTGAGTGGGAACCCACATCTTGAATTTTTATGTAACCAAAGAAGCTTAGCTTTGAGGACTAAGGCACTAGAAATCCCTGGTCTGGAGTATGGACCCTAAATTTTCTTCTCTGTAGATGTATCTTTCATAGACTGTAGCATCTGCACTGGGAGATGGTATTAACCCAAAGCTGGGCACATGGGCTTTGTGGGAGGTAGGAATGTGTATAAAGTCTCTCTTGATTCTGTATGACTTTGTTACTCAACCTCTGACACACTTGTGACATGAGGGTGACTGAGGCTTTAAGAAGAGAAGGACCAAGAACTGCCCATCACAGTGGGGTCCTTCCTGCACACCTTTGCCATTTAAGAAGTTTTATTATTTAGGGTTGATAAGTAGAGTTCTAGGTGACAGCAGAGGGAGTGTCTAGCTTTTGCAACATAGAATAAACTGATAAACTGAATAAACTTTACCACAGTCATCAAAGCTGGCCAGGGACTCTCAGATGTTAATAGCCACTGGAGACATGGATAGAGGGAGGAGGCCTTGGTTACTGGCCTCAACACAGAGGCAAGCCTTGGGTAGAGGTAAGTGCCTGGCCTTGAAGCCCTCATCTCAGCTCCATTATATAAGGTGGTGTCCTTCTGCTTGGCTCTGGTCTCTGCTCTACTGTGACTCTTCCCATACAGTTTCAGCTTTATACTCAAGACATGCTATGGACGGGTTACTGTACATGCATTTGGTCTTCTGCTGTGAGAAAAGGTTTCTAAGTTCCTCTTGGTTGAGACTCAAATTATATACTATCATTTCTTCAGTAAGCAACTAAGGTCGGGGCTTGTACCTGGATTAGGCCCAAAAAGGAAGCTTTGAACAGGGCTACAGAAGCAGAAGCAGAATGTTCTCTGAGTAGTATCTGGGGGTAGGCCTGGGCCCTGGGCCTGGAGTCACTGAGGTAACACTCAAGTATACACAGACACACACAAACACACACACATGGGGGATTAAATAGACAACACAAAGAATAGTTCCTGGCAGGCCACACTGAGACTTTTGAGGTGTTGTTGTTTCAAGGACATGGGCTGAAAGGTATGGGTTTAAAGCATTGGGAGTGGGGAATGCTCTTTGAATTACAGAGATCCAGTCATCTGCTACCACCTTCCTGGGCTGTGGATGCAAATGTGCTGAGAGCCAAGCCCCCTTCTTACCCACAGTGAGCATGGCCTCCTCCAGTGAACCATGGGTCTCACTCTTGATGCTATCCTCAATGCACTTGTTGGCAATTTTTTCATATTCCTCGAACACTATGGAGAGAAGGATCCACGTAAGGGATACATAGATTATGCGCTGCACCTGAGTGCAGTATGAACACATCTCTGCCTCCATCTTGGCACATGGGGAAGAGTCAAGGTCTCCATGGCTATCTCCCCAAGTCTAAGATGCTTAAGACTACACATACGACCTTCCACACAAAGGCAGAGGCCACGTGGCTAGGGCAGCCACACATCCCTGCGTGTCCCCGCCTCTGCCCTGTACCTCTCATCAGGTGAGTGGCACTGCGTGTGCACAGGATAGTGATGAACTTCATCTCATCGGTTCCCAGAATCTTCTCACCCGCTTCATGCAGGTCCTAGAATTGGGATAGGAGTAGGTGGAGGTGAGAAAGAATTCTAGCACCCTGGAGCTGGGGCTGGAACTCGAAAGCCCAACATGGCGGCTCACTGTCCTGAGCTCCTGTTCCTCCAATAGTGTTGGCTTAAGACTCTCCTCTATCCTGGGCCATGAGCTACTTTAGAAAATTCTCCTACCCCCATTGTCCCTCGGAGTACTGAGTAACAATCACTCTACCAATAGATACACAGAGGTGTGCACAGGAGTGAGCTCTGGGCTCAGAGAGGCTTGCTCTGCCTGAAAGCCTTAGCTCCCCCTCCCCAGCGTCTCCATTTTTCCTTTTCTTCCATTGAGTTTCCCAGATATCCTGCTTTCCTCCTTAGTCAACTCATGGTGGAGGCTGTAGAGACAGGTCTATATTAAGATGGCTCTCCTTGGCAAAGGGGATCATAAAGCTCAGAGTTCAGGTGGTAAGGCCAGGTACAGTTTTACCTGTGCATCTTGAAGGACCAGTCCTGGGTCTACAAAGCCACTCACATCATCTCTGCTGCCCTAGGATCAGAGAAAATCACTCTGTAAGCCAGGTCAGGTCTCAGAACACTGGGCTGAGGGGACTGTGGGATGCAGAGGGCAGGTAGGGAAAGACTATTGTTTCTGGTCCATGAGACCTGCAAGCCAGTCATCCTCACCATGCCTCACTGTTGGCATTTGTACCACGAGAGCAGATGAGCTACTTTATTGGAATGGTGGATTCAGTGAGCCATGCTAGTGAGCAGAGCCTGATTTGAGATCACTCAAAGAATAAGGAAGGAGAGTCTTGAGGCTCTCAGGGAGGACCCTCCTTTTGTGCTGAGACACAGATCACTGGGTTTCTCCATAGACCAGCCCTCACTTAGAGTCACGACTCAAGGGCTGTGCTGGAATGGATCTCTTTGGGTCTCTAAGCCACGGAGTCCTGGAGCCTGGATTGTGTTACCTGCAGAAGACACACCAGAATCCGCTCTAGATAGCCACTCGTGTCTCCTTGGATGTCTTCTTCCAGGGTAGATCCATAGTCTGCAGGGAAACAGGACCAGAGGTAATGGACAGTGAGTAACCCAGGGCCTGTCAGGGTCCACTTTCCTCCTCCAGACCTGCTTCCCGCTCTTCTCCCCATGGGAGGACAAGTTCTTGGTACAGAGGGTGTATACCCCATTTAGATGTCCAAATTGGCAGACATTTAGGTAATCATTCAGATGTTGACATAAATGTGCAAGCAAGCTAGAGGGAGAAATTAATCAGGCCAAAAAAGTCAGACCAGAGCCTGCAGATTAAGACTATTTTATTGCCAAGTTTATCTGAGCAATGCCAGAGCCTGTAGACTCCCTTGGCCAGAAGCACAACATGGAGGACTGGCTGGCCTTTGCTTGCCTGGAACGCTATACACTATATGGGAGAGTTGGCCAGTGGGGCTCACCTAGCATAATGGGGCCCTAGCAGATGACCTTCTCTAGTGTTCTGGGTCAACCCATGTACAGCCAACAAGTTCTCAGTTGTCCACTGCTGCCTCTGTTCCCCAGCATGGCCACAGCATTAAGGGACATGAGCTTAGCTGGGCACACATCACTCTCCCCATGTCTGAGCCATGCTCAATCACTGTTGGGCACAGGATTTGGCACATGTGGGCACTTGTTGGATTTATCTCAGAAGACCTTCCAAAGGCTCCTTTCCACTCTGGCTGAGTTCCCTTGGGAACTGCCTGACTCTTTTTCCCTATCAGGTTGCCAAAACGTAGGCCATTTCTAGGTTTCCACCCCCACCATCTTTGCAACCCCTTACCTTCCTCATATGCCTTCATTATCTCTCTCAGCTGGTTCTTGGTCCGAGAAGCCAGGATCTCAATGATGACTCCTTCTTTGGTTCCTAAGCCCTGGGGACAGAAACCTTTGTGTTGTGGAGTGCTCTGCCCTTGGTCTCCTGCTCCACCTGCACTATCTTCTAAGAAGCTTTGGTGACTGCCTCTTCTGTCCTCTTCTGTTGGAGGGTGATACTGAATCCCCACCATTGTTTCTTAGGACAGCTAATGGGGTAAGCTACCTCAGCTCTCCTTCCTTAGCTGGGTGGTCTCACCTAGGTGGCTCCACCTTCCCACCCTTAAGCACACTCATCTGCCAATGAGGCTAATGAGGCAAGCCTGCTCTGAAGGTGGCCTTAGAAGTCACAGCTGTAAAATGCCTGGCATAGACTGTACTGAGTATCCTTTCAGTGGAAATGCTTGTGGCTTCTGGGTCTTCAGTACCACCTAATCCGTGAGAGTAACAGGAATGATGAAGCAAAGTATGGCCAAGGGGCAGTGCTTGGACTGCAGAGATGGACTTCTGATCCCCCTGCACTCCTGCTGGTCCAACCCTATTCTAAGAAGTACTGATCTAGACCTCCATTGTGACTGGTCAGCCCCACTGCTGGGCGGCTGTTGGAGTAGGTTGCAAGCTCATTAGGTCAGTCGGGCCCAGGTGGCCATTCTGATTTATGGCAAAGTGGGAGTACCTTCATGGCATCGTGCAGCTCCTTGGCCTCGTAGCTGTATGGCGGGTACATGAGGGCCACGATGAGTCTCTCAAATTTGCCACTCAGCTCTGACTTTAAGGTCTCAGTGAGGTCCTAAGGCAGGCAGGCAGGCAAAAAAAAAAAAAGAAAGGTTGAGATGACTTATCTTGTAAGCCCACTGCAGTGCGGGCAGCAGGTGAAGGCTGGCCTGGGGGACTCTTTCTTCCTTCCTACATGGACTCTGTCCTGTGGGTGTGATGACACAGACATGTGACAGCTCAGCACATAGTTCAATACTGGGCACATTCTAAACTCAAGAAAATAGGATTGCCGTTGCTTTCAGGACTGCAAGATCAGAGGGTGGCAGCGCCATGCTGTCATTACATGATCAGTGAGGAGAGGGAAAGAAGGGGTTGGGGAGAGAGGAGGAAGGGAGAGAAGGAAAGAGATTCCAAGATTCTGTCTCAACCTGTCTCTTCCTGAGGGCACACATGACTACAAGAGGCCACTAGGTCACGCCCAGCTGATTTGTAAGGGCTGTCAGACTGTCACTTAAGAGCTCTGGAATCTTAGGAAATTACTCAACCTCTCTAATGCTGAACGTGGAGGATAATGTGTAGCTTGGAGGGGAAAGGGAAAGGAGTTACGTATGGCTTCACTTGGGGACACTAAACTTTATCATTGATGCTTTTGTGTTAAATCTGTGAGCAGACAGAGAGACTCCAAGCACCCACATGCCTATGCACAAACCTCTGGCATTCACGGTGCACCTCCGAACTCTGGGTTCTGTGCTAAGGGCTACGAGCAGCCAGAGTGCCCCTCGAGTACCCAGAGACGGGAGAGGAAAATGTAAGTAGCTCACCTGTGAGAAGCGTGTGCCTGTGCTGTGAAACAGAAGGGAGCCAGGTGTTGCTAGGGAGCAGGGAAGTGGAAGGTCAGTTCAGGTAGTGGGACAAAGCTGGAGAGAGCTGTGGATCCTGAGGGATAACCCAGACCACAGTGAGAGAGAACGGGGAAGAAATGGGGCTAGACCATGCAAGGCTAATGCCAGGCTGGGGCTCGGGAGCTATAAATGGCTCTTGCAGGAAAAAAACAGAACAGCCAGGGAAACTTGAGCACAGATGAATGGAAGTATTGTGTTTAATGCAATATGCCCTATGCACATGTTTCCATCCTGGGAAGAGCTGCCCGGTTTCCAGCACCCACCCCGCTTACCTTTCCAAACTGAGCCTTGAAGGACTTGGCAATCTGCTGCCTCTGCACGTTGCTCCTCTTGGTGAGCACGTCTATGATGGCCTGCTCATTGGTTCCTGTAGGAGTGTTCAGTATGAGAATCCCCTCTCCCTCGGGGGGGGGGGGGGCATCAGAAAAGACTGAGGGGGGGCAGGAGCTGCAAATGTCCAAATTCCATGGCATAAACAAGACATCCAGGTAGTGCACCTCTTGGTTCCCTATCTCCAACTTACATAGTGTTGGGTACAGCTCAGGCTTGACTTCATAGCATAGCATCCAGGGGCAGGGAGCTTTGGACAACTGTGGTCCTTTGAAGCATGCCCAAGGGAGATATCCTAAGTCTTTCCCTTGTGTTGGTCACATTGGAGGAATATCACAGAGAAGTCCAGACTGCTAGGTCTGAGTGTCTGCCTTGTATGTCATGGACAAGTAGGCTCATTTCCTGGGGCCTGCATTTGCTCATATTGGAAGTGGGGATAACAGTAAAGTTTTCACAGGAAACAGTGGGTGTGAAGATGCAGTCTAGGCCTCTGGGGCACAGCAGTTCTCTTTAGTTTCCCGACTCACTGTGCAGAGCCAGCTGAGAGGTGACTTCTACCTGGAGTGAGACCAAGTCCTAGGGTAAACTGGTCCCTTCCCACTCATGATCATGTGAGGTGTAGGAAGCAGCTGACTGGTCAGCCAGTGTGGGGTAGAGGACAAGCTGCAGGATCCATGTGGCTGATCACCCTGGCCTCAGCGCCACACCTAAACTCCCATCCTATGCCCACAGCGGGCCTGGTGCCAATCCATCTTCCTCTGATGGATTGGGAGGTGTGTGTCTATGCTGTGAAGCAGACGGGAACCAGCGAGTCCAGAGTCCTGGAAGCCATTTTACAAGTGAGAAACCTCAGACTGATGGCCTTTGCTGTCATTGTCACTTGGGAAGGAACAGTCACCCACCTCAGAGCCGGTGTGATGCTATAAGTAACCAAGTCATTCAGAGTAAAATGCCCCCCGCCCCCCTGTCTATGCCTGACTGTCCCTGGCATCTACTTTCTGAGGATGCGGGATGTGAGGCCCCAGCGGCCAGGCCATGGGCGATAACTCACCAATCCCCTTCATGGCTTTGTAGAGGGTCTCTGCATCAGGGTCTGGGTTGAAGTGAGAACTACCCTTCACGCTGACACCCTCCTGTTCAACCTGCAAGACAAACAGGCCTACTCATCATGGAGAATACAGGAAAGGTAGGGGAACCTCCTGCCTTACCATGTAGTCCACTTTGTTAAGCTAAGGACTTCCCCTGGGCTCTGAGACCAGATGGAGCCTTGCAGGGCAGTGGCTGGGTGCTCCAACTCCTTATCTAATAGACTGGTGCAGCTGGGACCAGAGCTTGTAAATAGAAACTACCTGAGCAGATAGTGGACTGGCCACACACAGTTCTCTTCAGCACCATGTACAGCAGGATGGGTGGAAATGAACTCACAAGGAATGGCTTTGTGTCTAGATGTGGCATCTGGACATGGTTTGCTGCTTGTGAGGAAGGCTCTAAGCCTATCCTGGTCTTTCCTGTGGTAAGGTGTGGATATTTCAGAGGGATAGGAGACACGCTGAGCATCCCCACAGCTCAGGCGGTTTGCAAGACCATGGGATCATATTGGGCAGAGGGTTAAGTTTAGAGAGAACTGCAGGATGTTCTATGGATTATGGAATAAACTTGATAATCAAAGTACCCAGACCCCTGTCTTACAAGCTTCCAATCCAGGACCCGTGCAAAGGCCACTTATCTGTGTGCTCTGCACAATTTGTCAGATTCTTAGGGAGCAGGGCCCTTCTGTGTGTTTTAGGGGAGGGGTAGTGAAGAGTGGAGGGAATTAGGGGTAGGGTTGAGTGAGGGAGACCTGGGTCCTTCAGATGTAGAGTTTAGTCAAACCCATCTGGTCATTCACCCACCTGCTGACACAGCTCTTCCGTTGTTCCCCATCTATCTACCTGCTTTCCACCTTACATATTTGCTCAACCATTCACCAATTCTCTACCCAGGCTGCATGGTCCTTACACCCACCTGCCTGCACTTCCCCTTCGTCCTGCTTCCTTCTTTCCATCTCCTCTCCTCCCCCATTTGCCTCCTTTTCTCTTAGTTTCCTTTCAAGTATCCTCCACCTGTCTTTCCTTTTCTCCCTAAACTCATTATCTGTCCATCCTTCCCCTCAGGCCTCAGATTAGATCCTGAAAATACACAACAGGTCCCCACCGATGGTACCTCCATAAGGGTCCTGCTTCTGAGAAAGGAACAAGGCATCTTTCTGTGCCCTTTGGTTGATTTTCACATGTCCAGAAATAGAGTTCCCCTTCCTATTTATTGCACCATGTTTTATAACAGGAACTGTTAGAAATAATTCCTAGGGCAAGTTTCTCCAGTAAGCCTGATGCACACACACACACACACACACACACACACACACACACACACACATACACACACACACACACACACACACACACACACACACACACTCGCTTTGCTTCTGAGGTCACTCACTGCTACTACTAGAAGTCTATGTGAGCATTCTCTGTAAAGCGCATTAAACATGCTGCTCAGCCTGCCACCTTCTCCAGCAGTCATATTAGGTGTTAAAGTTCCGTTTTACAGGCTAGGAGCCTGGGCTTGGTGGCATAGCTGGCACTTCACCCACAGTCTGATTCAGAACCTAAGCTCTGTCTACCTCCCCCACTCTTCAGATGATTCACACTTTTCCAGACACCGGGTTTTATTGGAATCTTTCACTGCAGAAAGCCTCACCCATAGACATGTGGGTTTTCTGTAGGGTGTGGGGTGGGCAGCATTTAAGTTCTCACTTCCTGGTTTCTCTGCCTGATCCGAAGTAGTGTCAGAAACCTAGTCATTGAGGAGTGTCCCCCATACCATTCAGGGACCTGTATTTGTCAGCAGTTCCAGGGGCGTCTCAGATATCACCACATTGAGAAGCCTGTCTCTCTTCCCTTGCTAAGGTTCTATAGAAAGAGAACAGCATACTGGATGCCAAGGATGGGACACTGCCTGAAGTGGAGATTAGAAGGCATCTATCCCAGCTCTCATGTCAGCCTCAGGCTTCTGATGGACTACCCTGAGGCCAGTGAGTCCAGACAGACACACTCCCAGGAAAATGGCAATTGAGGCAGTACTGGATGCTATGTCTAGAACACCTTCTGTCACAGGCATGCAGGAACTGCCATACTTTCGTCTGATTCCTTCACTGGCTATCTCCCCAACAAGGCCACAAAGGGGGGGACCTGCTTTGAAGACAGGCACTCTCTGTCACTCTTCTGACCTCTCCAGTCCTGTATTGAATCCAACTTTGTACCCAGGGGACATTTGGTCCTCACTGGCAGCCTGGACAGATACAGAGGCCTTGCTGCCCCGAGTCTGCTCTCCCAAGGGTCAGAGATCCTGGATGGCTGAGTGCATCTGGACTCAGGCTGCCCAGACCCAAACCCTTACTAGTGTGGCAGCTGTGGTACTGGAGTCTCCACTTCCTCCCTTGTGTGTAAAGCCACCCGTACTACAGACTTGCTGTGAGGTTCCAGAGACACTGGTGAGAGATGCCGACAGGAGTGCCCCATTTATACAGAAGGTTCTGAGAGTACCAGCATTATCTTGCCAGTCCAATCAAGTCCCCAAGAGGATGGCCCTTGCGCCTGCCCCATGGAGTGCAGGGTCTAGAATCAGGCTATTTTGGCCAGCATCTGACTGTAGGAACTGCCCAACATTTAGATCCTGCTGTGCGCACCTGCACAAGGCATATCGACAGCAGCTGCTGTGAAGCTATACACAGTCCCTGCTAGGGTTGCTCCCCCCCCAGGGTCAGGATGCCTTCTATTCTGTCCTATCTGTCCAGAGCGCCCCCCCGGGGGGGGCATCTACACCTAGCTTCTCTCTGGGTGATGTCACAGCAACAAAGATTTTCCTGAAGCTGGACCAACTTGGATCTTCTGCCTATAAGGAGCCCAGAAGCTGTGCATAGACTTTGGGCTTTCTCTAGTCTAAGCTGTCCGAGGGACCTGAGCAAGCTACCTGGCATCCCAGAACCTCAGCTTTTCCCTCTGAAAGTGCCCCAGCCCGGATGAGGAAGGTGCATAGCACATTTGGCCTTGTGCCTGCCCACGAAGTGTTTTAGCTGGACATGGCTCCTGTGAGCTAAGTCCTGTTGCCAACTCTCCCTTCTCCCAGTTTTGAAAAAATACACTTGGTGCTCTGTGGTACAGCCTACTCCCTTTTGCATTTTGGGCTGTCGGTCTATGTATGTGTTCACCCGGCATATTCTCTAAAGTGTAGAGGTGGCTCCGTACTGTTCAGAAGTCCAGCTCCAACTCCTTAGCCTGTTATTCAATCCCTTGATGTCCGTCTATCCTGGGTCCTTTCCCAGACCTAGATCCAACCCATCCGAAGACTCAAATGTTCAAACAGGGCAATATTTTCCGAAGTCAACCTCCTGGGCCCTCGAGTGCCTTTCCCACGCTGCCACCTCTGCAAGGAGCAGCCTGCTGGAGTCTCTCCAAGCACAAACTCACACATTGCACACATCTACAGAGGCACGAAAGTGGCTTTTCCCCTACAGGAGTCTCCCTCTGGACTCTCAAATCCTTTAGCTTTCTCTTTGCAGTTAAAAAAAAAAGTTTTTGTTTTGTTTTATTTTTAACTGTCTTACTTTTCAAACCTTAACTTTTCTAAGCGTAGGCAGGGATTCTCCCAGTTTTCTCTCTGGGACTTGGCTTAGCAGGTTCAGCCTTTACTTTTTCTGTGTCCCCCGCACCCCCAACAAGGACTAGGGATCCATCTCCCCAGACCATTTCAACTTACCCAGGCTTTCCACCAGGCCATCCTGTCTGCTGCTTTTCCCAGGGAGATGAAGAAACACTAGTTGGCCTCTGCTCAGAGACTGGACACAACTACTCCCAGATAGTAGGTGTGGTTGTGTACATAGGTCCAGCCCCACCCAGCCCTCCCTCCCTCTCTCCACCTCAGGCTCCGCTTGGCTCTGGGCCCCTCCTGTGACTCCCAGACCCCACCCAGGCACTGCCCGGGCCTGCCCTGAGAATGTTTGGGCTGTGGCTGTCACATATCTTGGAAACTCTGAGGTAGCGTTTGAAAGTAAACATGGCTGTAGCCTCTTGAGGTTGGCTAGACCTCAATCACAGAGAGAGAAGGAACCCACACGCAGCCCTTCTGCTTACTGCCATCTTTGCATAATTAGCAGGGCAATGAGTTCAGTAAAAGACACAGAAACAGCCACCCCCATTCCCTGGGGGTGCACTGTGTCTAGATCCCTCTTTAACCATCTTGTAACGCTGGACCCTTGGGTCATGGTCACAGTCCTAGGAAGCAGGTATGAGTTCCCTGTGCTAGAGGGGACCGTTCGTTCACAAGCACCTAGATAATTTGCTTAAATTGCAGTTGTTGTGACAACAGAGTGACTGTGTACCAACTCTCACGGGGTGAGAGGCTGCTGTCTCCCACGCGGAGGGGCGGGGTAGGAGATGCTAGTTGCCAAGGGGCAGGAGTACTATTCCCAACTAGCTTCCAAGAAGCTCGATTTGGGGAATTTCCTACTTTTCTTCAAATGTCCCTCAGCACATCTCTTCTTATAGGATCCCTTGATTGAGCTAGCTCCTAGCTACCTTTCAATGTGAGGCTGCTGACTCTGGGAGCATCACCCTGTTTCAGGAAGGCTCCAAAAGCTCTCAGGCCTCATGGTGACTTTTAAATCCAAGGAAACCTTGCAGAATGTTTCTTTTTCTTTCTGAAGGGTCAGGATTTAATGTCGCAGTCTTCAGCCCCAGCCAGTCCTGACAGCCTCATTTCATCTGGGCCTTCGGTACTGGCTGCCTCAGGCACCAATTGCATGTCCAGTTCTAACTGGTCCATGTAGAGGCCTATAGCACAAGCCCAGAGCAAGCTGGAAGCCAACACTGCTCCCATACCAGTGGCCTGCCACTGAAAAGTCCTGTCACAGTTGCCTGGGTCCCCAGAAGTCTACTCACAGGCCACCCAGCAAGAAGAAGCCTTAGGCAGCTTCCTGGTCCATGTCACTCTGCATGATGCCAGGAGTCCATTTCAGAGCCAGGAGAGAAAGCTGTTGCAAGTGCCCTGCAGAGGAGCCAAGCATCTCGTGATCCAGCTCAGACCCCACTGCGGGCCCCGCTGAGGTTGCAGAACGGCCTTTTGAGAATGGGTCCGTGATGTGAAATGTTCAGAGCTCCCACCCCTGGCTCCGGTGTTCTTTGTTCTATAAACAGAGTTGTCATCTCTTTCTTGTGGCATGGGCAGGGATGGGTAGGGATGGGTCTGGGCTGGCAAGCAGAGAGGAAGGTAGGTAGCCATGCTGTGGGAAGGCAGCTACTGAGCAGAGCTGCAGGGAACCTGGAGAGCCATTGAGTGCAGGGCAATGCGGAGAAAGGAAGACAGTGCCAGCTGCCTCTGCACAGAGTGATGGCGGGCACATTCCAGGCCTTCCGAAGCTTGGATTCCCCTGCATTTTTAGGTTGGTGTACACCTATGCTTGTTTGTATGGAGATGTCTGTACAGGGACATGCCTGTGAGTTTCTAGAGCCAGCGATTCTGGAACCAGAAGGGTCTAGCCCAAGTCTGGCAGTACAGGTGACTGAGATGGGTTCCCTGAAGGAGCAGCAATGTTGAGGGCCCTTGGATAGCCCAGGAAAAGGGCCAGCCTCTGCAGGGATTCTGGGTTCAGCCATCCCATGCATGTAGCTTCAGGTAAGCTTCATGTCACCATGTGTCCCTGGCATGATACAGCACCCCCCTTATCTACTGGATGTGTGCCCACATTCTTCCTTCACTGAGCAATGGTGGCACACAGAACTTGAGATATTATGTGCACGGATGGGGTCCTCATAGAAAAATTCACTGTATCCTGTATTTCCTACCATTTAGCTAACTCTAGGAGGGTCATGCAAACAAGCAAATGAGGCTGGCAGAAATTTACTTAGGATCTGGGGGTGCTCAGCACCCAGGCCCTAATCCAGCAGAGTTATGTGGGTCCTCAGATCTTACTATATGTGCCCCCTCCCCCCATCTCAAAGTTCAGAGCGATGCTGTGGGTTGCATCCTAGACACTGAGCTTAGCTCATGGTACAGCTGTGTGCCTCCAGCCCGGGGAAGGAGCACAAATATCGTTGAGCATCAGAGAGGAGAGCACAGGGTTCAGTTGGAATGAAGGGCAGGAAGTCTGTTTAGCCTGGGACCTGAGGTGCTAGGCTATTCAGAGAAAAGGATTTTCCCACTGCATCACGAAGTGCCACCAGAGGTAATAAAGTGGAAGGGCCCCAAGGAGGCCTTGGCATGGTGTTTGTGTACGGATAAAGCCTGCGTGCGATGATGGGTCAGGACATGTGAGGGTATAGAGATGGAGCGAGTGCCCCTCGGCTCACTGTAATCCACACAGATGTTAAACTGAGGAGGGAGAGGCATGCACAAACTTGTAGTTTGAAAGGGAGTGGCCCGTTGCAGTTGAAAATGACTGAGAAGTTGGGAGGAAACAAGCAGGTGGAGTTTGGGACTGGGTGAGGCTCACAGACTATCAAGGGCTATCTGGGATGCTGGCCATACAGAACACCAACAAAGGTTCCACCCAGCTCTCCTCGAAGGTCCCACCCGACAGGTGGGAGGCATGGTACAATGTGTTCTTCCATGAGGGCCTGGTGAGGTCTCAGGGAGCTTGGATGGGCTGCCAAACTCAGTATGACTGTAGTTTAAATGAGATGAAGGAAGATCTGGCCAAAGAGGGGTAAAGGTCAGAGGTTAGAATAGTCATGTGGTATCAATGAAACCACCCGGCCCTAGTGTAAGCGACCCAGCATATTAGATTTGAGGGAACACCTATGTGGTCCCAGAACATAGACCCATACGGAGGCCCAGCCATGGCATCTGTAGCTTGAGTGGAGTGATTCTCTGCCCCTGCCCAGATTGTCTTTTAGCACCCACCCACCGCAGACCTTCTGGGGTCTAAACCCTCTGGGTCTCTCCATCATCGCAGGCTCTGCCGTAGATTTTTCCCGTTTGCTCTGCCCAGAAAAGCAATACACCCAGCTTGTGGGTTTGTGTGTTCTGCTCCAGCATCTTCCTGTCACCTTTGACCACTGAGGGTGGAGAGCTGCCACACACTGCTGCCTCTCATTTGGTCCTTAGATGCCTCTGTCTCCCACAGCCAAAGTCAATCTTCGGGGCCTCACCCTGGAGAGTCAATGCTCTCCTCTGCTCCATCCAGCCACATAAAGTTTCCAAGTCCATTTGCTTTCAAAAATGTTACTTTCACCCTTTTCAAACTCTGCTTTTTCCAGACTGTTCTATTTTTCCCTCTATTCTTGGCTTCTCATCTCAATATTTTAAAACACATCTTAAATATTGTTTATTGGAGCAAGCATAATTCTGTAATCAGTATACATAGCTGTAGGAAGAAAAAATATGAACACCATACTAACATTAGACTGGCACTAGATTTTAATCTCTTCTTTCTTGTATCTTGTTTCTTGACTCTCCTTGTTTAGATGTTGAGGATTTTCTCTCTCCTGGATCCTCTTCTGCAAGAAAAATTTCCCATAGGCCCTAGCACTATGGATGGGTAAAGGGACTCTAGAGGTGGCTTTGCTGAAACCTGTCAAACTCTATCAGCTGCAATGGGCTGTAATTCTTTTTTAAATCTCATTTCAGGCTCAGAGCAGTGAATTCCCATAGTTTATATGACAAAAGGCCTTCTGAGGTATGTTCTGGGTACAGTTGAGGTTTTTGGTTCTGTTTTAGGGAGTTGGGATTGGGGTAGGGTCAGCCTTCCCTAGCTCTGGCTTGTCTCTATGTAGATTCCAATGTTAAAGTCTGGCATTTCATCCTTTTATGCAAAATCCCTGTTCTTTTGTCTTTTTAGTATGTGAGACAGGGTCTCTCTATAGCCCTGACTGGCCTGGAACTCTGACTGTAGACCAGGCTGGCCAGGAACTCACAGAGATCCAGCTGCCCCTGCCTCCTGAGTGCTGGGATCAAAGGTGTGCATCACCACTCCTGGCCAGGCCCTAGTTCTGTAAGCAATCATCCAATTATAATCTTTGATTATAATATTCCTTACAAATTTTCTGACACTTGGGAAATTGATCTCTTGCTTTTTTTTCTTTTTTTTTTTCTTTTTTTTTCTCCAAGACAGGGATTCTCTGTATAGCCTTGGCTGTCCTGGAACTCACTTTGTAGACCAGGCTGGCCTCGAACTCAGAAATCCGCCTGCCTCTGCCTCCCGAGTGCTGGGATTAAAGGCGTGTGCCACCACTCCCGGCGATCTCTTGCTTTTAGCTGAATTCTGCATTGGTGAGTCGTGCTTAGCATGGGGTCTTTGGCTAAGTTGGCAAACGTCAGCCCATGTGAGCAGTTGGTAGACAGGCATCTATGGTGTTTGCTTTCCACAGGTAGCCTTCAGTAGCCCAGGACAGGCACAGAAAAGGCAAACAGTCGCCTCCATCCATCTGGATCTGCAGCTCTAACCTGATCATGGACACAAGCAAAGGAGCCAAAGATAGGTGTGGTGGCTCAGACCTATAAGCTCAACTCTTGGGAAGCTGAGATACTAGGGTTATCATGGGATTGGGATAGCTTGGGTTATATAGTGAGTCCAGGTCAACCTAGGCTATAGAATGAGAGTGTTTTGAAATAAGATGGAGTAGGGATCTTGTGTGTGTGTGTGAGTGTGTGTGTGTGTGTGTGTGTGTGTGTGTGTGTGTGTGTGTGTGTGGTGTGGGGGTGGGGTGGGGGGGACCAGAGACATTAGCTTGTTAGAATAAGAGTAGGCCATGGGCCTGCCTCAGGGGTGCTACTGGAGAGAAAATGAAGGTGTGATTGAATTGAAGGTTAAAATAAACTTAAACTATGGGATGGGAGTATTTATTTGTACAAATTGGAAGGTTTCATGGAGCGGATAAAAGGATATCTGAGCTGTATATTTAGTGGATGGCGAGGTTTGAGCTCTGGGTCAGGGATGGGGAGGAAGATAACACAAAGGATGGTTTAAAACCACCACGCCTGATGAAGTACTGTAGGTGTTGTGGCACCCTGAATACTATGCGGCTATGTCTCCCGGGATAAGAAGGAGATAGAAGATATTGGGAGAAAGGGAGGCCCAGGCTTCTTTGATGGGCAATTTTTTCGGAGAATCCAGACTCCAATTGGTCAGCCCTTTACAGTGGAGCTGGCTCAGGGCTGGTGGGTCCCAGGACTTCTCTGCTGTTCAGGACAGGAAGTTGCTTTTTGGTTTGGGAGCTGTGTGGTTTGGGGACTTAGGGTGATGTAGGGTGTTGCTTCCAGGCATTGTCAGACTCTTGGTGCTTTCAAGAAACATCTGCAGAAAGGGAAATGTAGTTCTATTAGAAATGGACAACGTCAGCTAAACGATGATGAATTGTATCTGGCCTACCCAGCAGAACTTGGAGAATGGTTTAGTGAACAAATGTAAGCTCTGGGCGCCACCTTGTGGAATAGTGTAGCACTAACACCAGCTCCTTCACCTTCATTCCCCAGACCTTAGGATGACAGCCTAGGCACAGAATGCAGAATGTAATAGTGTCTGCGTTTGGTGGCTGATTATTCAATGGATCCCGGGGTGGGGCAGTCTCTGGATGGTCCATCCTTTTGTCTCAGCTCCAAACTTTGTCTCTGTAACTCCTTCCATGGGTATTTTGTTTCCCATTTTAAGGAGGGATGAAGTATCCACACTTTGGTCTTCCCTCTTCTTGAGTTTCGTGTGTCTTGCAAATTGTATCTTGGGTATTCTAAGTTTCTGGGCTAATATCCACTTATCAGTAAGTGCATATCATGTTAGTTCTTTTGCATATGCCAGCAAGATTTTGCTGAAAGGACCCTGATATAGCTGTCTCTTGTGAGGCTATGCCAGTGCCTGGCAAACACAGAAGTGGATGCTCACAGTCATCTATTGGATGGAACACAGGGTCCCCAATGGAGGAGCTAGAGAAGTTACCCAAGGAGTTGAAGGGGTCTGCAACCCTATAGGTGGAACAACAATATGAATTAACTAGTATCCCCAGAGCTTGTGTTTCTAGCTGCATATGTAGCAGAAGATGGCCCAGTCGGCTATCATTGGGAAGAGAGGCCCCTTGGTCTTGCAAACTTTATATGCCCCAGTACAGGGGAACACCAGGGCCAAGAAGTGGGAATGGGTGGGTAGGGGAGCAGGGTAGGGGGAGTGTATAGGGGACTTTTGGGACAGCATTTGAAATGTAAATGAAGAAGATATCTAAAATCTATTTGGAAAAAAAAGAACACAGAATGCGGGAGGTTACCAAGGCAGAATGGCCCTAAGCAGAGGCGTGGTGTATACAGGAGATACTCTCAGTCCTCTCTATCCCAAGGTCATAACTTCTACAGTTGTTCTACAGATGTGGCCTGTGACCACCTTATAAACTGAGCCCTGGCCTCCTTCTTACCTGGCAAGTCCCACTAGGTCCATAGCTCTCTGAGTTCCATCCCTGAGAGGCTCAACTCATCTCTAGACAATGGGAAAACAGGGAAGAACGTTGCAGGAATTTTAGTCACAAGGAATTTCACATTTCTGCATTTGGGACTCCTGAGTTAAATCCAGGCTCCTGAGCCAAACCTTGCTCGGTCTTCTTCCCTTGGTGCCTGCCATGCCCAGACTACCACAGGGATCCTGAGCCCAGGGTCACTACTGCCTCCTTTGTCCAAGGAGATGATATGTCTCCTCTCACAGCCTTGCAGCCTGGCCTGAGGTGCTCAGTCAAGGCGGCTCCGGAAAACCATTGCAGCTATAATGCTGTTGATAATTCAGACCCATCTTTTTTTTTTTAATTGAAAAAATGATATATTTTATCATGTTTCCCCCTTCCCAGTTCTTACCAGACCCTCTTCCCCACCTATCCAACATCATATGCTTTTCTTTCCCTTTACAAAGACAAGTAAGCAAACAAAACAAAACCCCAAAATACACACACACACACACACACACACACACACACACACACACACACCCCACACCAGAAATAAAAATAAACAAGCAAAAGGTCAATTAAAAACCCAAACAAAGCAAAATGAGACAAAATATCTACAAAAATATCATTGAGTTCATTTTATATTTACCAAGTACTCCCCTGTATGTGACTTTCACCAAAATGTGTTAATACACCTAGTGAGACTCCACTGGGGAAAAGTGATTTTTCCGTTTTCTGTTGACAGTGGGTATCAATCACAGATTGTTTCTTAGAGGTGGGAGCCTGTGTCCACTTCCTCCATCTGGCTTGAACTTGTGCAGGCATTGTGCATGCTACTATGGTCTCCACTGTGAGGTAAGCTTACACACAAGCCCCTGGTTCTTGAACATAAGGAGTGGAACGTCTCCCCACTTCCTGGGCCCTGCCCTAGCATGCACACGAGACCCCGTTTGTAGGCTGGAGGCAGAAGGCGGGTGTGGGACTCTGCTGAGGAGGCTGTGCTTGGGTGGGGACATGGTGATGGGTTCTCTTCTGCCAGCACAGCTCTCAGCTTCCCAGGGATGTCATGCAAGGTGGGTGGGAGAGATCAGGAAAGAAGTAGGTGGTGTGACAGTCACTCATGGGGAGTCACCATGGTGAAGAGTGCTTTGGGGACACCTGCTTAGTCTGAGACCTCAAGACTAATCTCTGTTCCTGTGGGCGTTCACCAGCTGACAAGGCAGGTATGCCCCTGCAGGCTGAGGGTGCATTCTGATGTGGCCCGGAGAGTGTTAGCAAGCTTTCGGTTTTACCTAAGAGATTCAAGAAAGAAATAGAGTCCTTTATTATTGGGATACTTTTCTTCTGGGGACCTTTCTCCTCCAGAGGGTTGTGAAAAAGTCTTATGGGTAAGAAGGTACCAGCCAGCTGTCCCATGGCTGCCGTTATGTCATCCAGTGTCCAGCCTGCTTGGATATTTCAGTTCAGGTAGTATAGTGGGACTGGGTGTCTGGGCCTGGTCAGATTTAGCGACCCCATGGTATTGGTTAAAATGTAGTGTCTTCTTTATAATCCCCGACTTCTAGCCTTCTTCCCCTCCCTTTACCATCCACTATTCAGAGACACTGTCACCTTTTAGAAGCTCTAGTGCTGAAGGATGGAGGGAGGTCACTCTAGGCCCATTGCTTTCATTGGGGCTGTAACAAACTACCATAGACTGTGTGGCTTACAAGCAATAGGAGGGTACTGTTCACAGCTCTGGAGGGGGAAGTCCAAGGTCAAGCTGGACAAAGGTCTGCCACAGTTCTGTAGCTCTGCAGTGCCTCCGGTGGTGTTCTCATAGGACAGATGGAGACTTAAGCCACAAATTCCACTAATAGGGTTCTGCTTACACAACCCAGTGACTCCCTGTGGCCTCACACCACACTTGAGGATAGGGATTTACAGTTATTCCAGTGGCATAGGGCACAGGAAACTGGCTAGGTTTGTTGTTCCCTCTCTCCTCTCCAGGACAGACATTAGAACGTCTCCCTCTTTCTAACTTTCTGAGCCAGGCATATTAGTGTTAGCATTTTCTTCTATATCCCACGTGGATCCATTTCTGCTTCTCTTGGGGAATTCCATCCAGTAAACATGACCAACAGCTGCTCATTTCTTGCAGGTTTAGAATGTGAAGTACAGAACAGAATGAAGGGATGGGGAGAAGGAAAAGGGATGGGGGAAAAGGGATGGAGGAAAAAAGGGAGGAGGAGGCAGAGAAAAAAGCAGAGAGGAGAAGAGGAGGAGAGGAGGAGGCAGAGAAATAAGTAGAGAGGAGAAGAGAGAGGGAGGAGGAGAGAGGGGGAGGCTTTCGATGGATTACCTTATTTACCGTCCAGACTTCTACATCCTGGGCCAGTTCTAGTGCAGAGACAAGGAGATAGAGCAAAGGGGCCAGGATCTGTTTTGTGTGACCAGGAGCTTCCGCTGAGTGTGGAGGTGTGCGTGGCAGTGCCTGAGCTTGTAGCAGGGCACCGCACGGTCACTGCTAAAGGTATGAGGGACTCTTCTGTCTTCAAGGAGCCCAAACGGGTCCGGGATGAGAGATTATGAAAAGCAATGGGAAGGAAGTTCTGAATGATACAGCCCAGGAAGAATCCTCTACCCTGGGGACGAGGACAAGCCTTGAGGAAGAGCATAGGATAAATCAAGGCCACCTCTTCCCTCTGGATGTTCTAGCAGTTAAGGGTAGGACAAGACAGGGAAGTTGGGGGAGAGATAAGGAGCAGAAACCCCTTGAGTGAGTGCTTTGAAGGTCAAAGTTTTACAACGAAGAGAAAAAGCCTACATAAAACCACTCACACAACATCAGGCATTCCAGTGTAGCGTTCATTTTGGAAGCATGGAAGGGTGGTATATCCATTATTATCCATGGATCCCATCCATACTATTTGCAAGTCAAGGTATGGCACATTTCCACCTGTGTTCTCCTTAGAGAAATTCAAGTACAATGCCTGGGTATAATGGGGAGTGTAGAAGGCTGCCATTTAATTAACTATCAAGATTTGGTACAACTGACAACCTATGTCATGACCCTTCTGGAGAGTCTTCAGAAGGCCCTGGGGTCCCTTGTTAGGTCCTCATCCTGGTGTGCCTGGTCCCTGTGGGATCACACAGCCACGATGCATGTTCTGGGTGCCTGAACAGTCAGCCCTGTTGAAGTCTGGTTTAGAGGGTACACGGGTGAAGTTTGCCTCATCCAGTGAAGTTCAGAGGCTCTCTTGGGCATGGGAAGCACCCGACATATCTGGAAAGAGAAGTCTTGCTTCCAGAAGAGGCTTTATTTCCTCCCAGAATGCATTCAAAATTCAAGAATCTAAGAAATGGAAACTTGGAGCATGCAATCCAGATGAGAAATTCAAATACACTTGTTTTTGAAAATAAACTCAGGGAAAGGGATTTAGGAGAGTATTTAAAGACTGGGAGGGGCTGTTCCACAGAGACCTTTGTGGAAGATCCTATTTGTCCCAGCCTTTGCAGATAGATGAAGACAGACTGGTAGGAAGTGGGACCAGAGAGCTTTGTCCTGGTACATACAACATGATCTTACCTCAGACTGTGAGCATCTCTTTAGGTGTGGGGTTTGCTGATCAGCAGCAAACCAGAGCTTTCTCTCTACAATCTAAGACCTGCTGCGTGTGTCCAACGCAATAAACAAAAGCCTCTTAAACTTAGAATTTTGGTCCTTTATAGATTGGGGGGAAAGGATAGGTGTGACAGAGGGATTGTAAAGACTGCCGGGTATGGGGAGGGAGCAGAGGCAGCATTCTGGCGGGGGACTTGGTATACTTGGTTTGGTATGGGGACTGTGGGGGGTTGAAAGTGTAGTACTCCTGATTGGGTGCTGAACACATCTTTGAGTACGGAGTCTGTGCAACTGGGAGACTTTCTTGGTTGGTTTGCAAGCGGACATTTGTTCTGCAGCGTGACTGTGTGATGTTGAAATACTTCTCATTGGGTTGAAGGACAATCCTTGTGGGGTATGGTGGTTCTGCAAGGTGAAAGCAATCCCTACTGGAACAAAGGCAGTGCTTTTGGTGGCAGGAGGCCTGTGAACAGCTGGGTTTCATGACCGTGAAGCTGGGATATCCTCCCTGGAGGAAGGATAAAGAAAATAAAGGTCACAGAGATGTCACTGGAATTGGGCCAGAAGGCTGAAGTTGTCTGGCTTAAGGCAGTGAAGTCAGGACACATCAGGACTCAAATGACAGTGCCAGCCTTGTTGATGCTCCTTTGAATCAAATCAAATCATAATCAACATGGAGTTGTTTATGTCAAGTCTTAATATAAACCAAATCATAATAGGGAAAGCTGAGTATTTATGAAGGAGGAAATTTCATTTATGTAGACAAACTACCACAAAACACTGCTTGGACCACATTGACCAAAGCCAACCACAAAGACACCATCAATGGCTGTCTATACACAGCATCTCCATAGCAAACCATAACCCAGATGCCTAAAGATACATTGCTTTTTAAACCCCTTATACAGGTCTTCAAGGACACCTACTGATGTCTGTTCAAAGGTGAACTGGAGCTGTGGTTAACTTTGTTCTTGGCCCTTTTATATTCTTTTATGATTCCTTGTGGACAAAGGTTACTGCCCAAAGTAACTTGTGTGAAACTTCTAATTTTTATTTAAAGTTTCCCTTTATTCTGTCTCTTTTTATGTACACAGCTTGCTACAGGATGTGGGATCATTATTGCAGGGCCATGAAACTCATGAGTAAATTATTATTTTCAGAAAATTCTGATTGTTGATTAAGTTGGAATCAGTAAAGTCCCCCTTTTCTTGATTGTTTTAAATAAATTGCCTTAAATAACCTGGCATCTTCCATAGGGCCATGAAAGATTTTTCTACAAGCTATTTTTAGTATTATCACAACTGTCTTTCTGGTTTCTGTGAACTTAACAATATGTTTGCAAAGACCTCAAAGGATCTCATGATTGTTTGTTTGTGGTAGATTTACTCTTGGCTCTCCAGGCCTAATTATTTTGCTTCCTCTGATAGTTAAGAAATTCTTATTTCCATTTGGTTTGTTTACATATATGTCTGTAAATAGTTGGACTCTTACCTGTCTTGTTTATTTCTGAACTTCAAGAACAAATAACATTCTAAATGTTGGGCATTAAGTAGTTTCTTTAAGGCCCACACAATATGAGTATTAGTAAACATTTTACATATATCAACACTTTATACTATAAGATGTAGCATCCAAATGTTTCTATTCATCACTCTGACACCATGAGACCTGGGACAGGGTCTGGAACTGCTGTACCACTCATCAACTTTGTCACACTGAGCCCCAAACTAAATGCCAGTGCCTCAGTTTCCCCAACTGTGAAGACAGCAGGACAGAGAAGGAGGCACACACACTGTAAGAATCCTGGAGCCAGGCAGAAGGGTGCTGGCCTGGTCGGCTCCTGACAGTGGCTGTTGAAAGGTTTCTTGACTTTGTATGGTCTCTAGTTTCCTTCCAACTATAGAATTGTTAGGTTAATCATTAGCTTATGGGAAGTCCTTAGAACAGGTCTATTTAAATGGAAGTTATAGTTTTTCTGAGGCATCTTTAAGGATAAAATGAAGGCCAGGTACCAAGCAGCTCCAGCAGGGGTGAGCAAAATCACTTACATCTACTATACAAATGCCCAGGTTTGCGCCAAACCTAAAACTTCTAAAGAGTTTCCTGGGTTATGATTTGTTGTGGCACAAACCATGGGAATTAACTGAACAAGCAAGCAGCTAGGTGAGGTTCTAGGAAGCAGTCTCTCTAAACTCAAGGCCAGACCATCAGCATGCAGAATTATTATCTTTCTGAGACCCCTTCAAGTTGTTTTGTGTGTGTGTGAGTGTGTGTGTGTGCACCATTCCCAGCAAGGGAGAGGAGCTTAGAAACAGCTTTCCCCTCTTTCTAGGAGGGAAGGAGAGGCACCCTCTGCTCCACCATGGACTTATCCCTATTGCTTTTGTTGCCTGCCAGAAAGAGGGTCTGCGTGAGGCTCTGCCTGAAGGGGCCTTCAGGAAGAGTGACATGCTCTGTAGTGGGAGATGGTGTGAGTGGGAACCCTGAGTGCTGACCCAACTCCTTCCTGCTAGGCTGGGCTCAAGGCCCCAACACTGTCCTTAAGTGGGTTCCCACTAGGCTCTAGGTCCCCATGCTATCCTTAAGTGGGTTCCCACTTAGGTGGTTCCCCCTTCCTCAGGCAAAAAACCAGTCAGATGAAACATCCCAGACTGCCTTCATGCAGGAAGCTGGCTGACCTTGCCAAATGAGCTAGGCTAGTGTTTGCTCTAGGCTGCCTGTCCTGCAGAAAGCTTTAGGTCCTGAAGCCCTGCTGAGTTCCTGCCCTAAACAGTTCCCAGCTGACACCTTTATTTGTCCCTGTAGTGGGTGTAGCATTTGACAGCTTACTTTTTGCCTTGAAGAACCACAGGTCCCAGCTGACACTTAACTTTGTACTCTTCAGGGGACTTCAGGTTCCATTTAACTTATGTCACACTGCCTCCCTGAAGGGACCAAGAAGTCCCAGCTAACATTCAATACCTGGCTAATATTAACTTGCAAAGCCATAAAACTTAAAAGTACCTTGAGGTTTCCCTGTCTGGCTCACCTGCGCCTTGGGATGACACCAAACCAATGGCATGGGGTGGCAGCTTGGGTGAAAGTAGTCGCAGCATGTGTCCAGGTTTCCCTGAAAAGCAGATGTGACCATGAGCAAGCTGGATGTCATGGGAGCTGGCCTCCAGGGACATTGAGTCTAATTGCTTAGAACTCTGTCAACAGACACAAGACCACAAAACATATCCTCTCCCGAGAGAGACTAGTCTAAAGACTTGGGTGTCTGGAGTGGTCATTGTTGAACACAGAAAATTCAGGACAACTGGGGACAAAACAGTGGGAAGATGTGTCAGGTGCTGGCTTTGGAGACGTTGGGAGGCTCCGGGGGCTGTATGGTGGCAAGCAGAAGCCTCCAGGGGAGCTATGTGTTTTGTGAAGGCTCTGTCTGGGTAGAAGGCCTGGGGTGAGGAAACAAGCCAGAACTTGGGCCATATTAGTCAAGTGGAGCAGAGGCCCAATAAGGGTCAGGAACCATGGGTCAGGCTAAAGTAGAGGAAGGTGAAGAGGCCAGAAGAAGTCAGGCCTAACTGTAGAGAACCTCATGGTTTCAGCCTTGTAGACTCCTTGAGCCCTATGGAGAGGGCAGGGTAAGCCGTTGACAGTGGCCATTTCCCTTTCAGGAGACCTGAGTTGGTCTCTTTGTAGCTTACAGGCAGGGAATGGGCAGACAGGGCTCTCAGGAGGAAGCCATGGACTCACCACAGACAGAGACAGAGCAGTGAGGAGGACTACAAAGCCAGGAGGAAAACGGGCTCTTCCACCCTTTGCTCTGTCCTTGTAGGAGCTACATACTGGGGCCTGAGACTGCTATGTGTCTTCCTTCTTTCTTGATGTGGCCTGGACATTCTAGGAGGGAGGCTTCAGATAAATGGCTGATTGCCTCCTGGGGCTCAACTCCATACAAGAAGCTTGTGATGCTCTTTAAGACCTCCATGTACACTCCCTTCATCCTGTAACTCTTTGCTGTAACTCAGTGGATGACATCAGGACCACTAGATAAGCTCTTTGACTTGTATATGAGAAGCCTTGATGTAGGCTGGCCAGGGCCACTGGCATTTGATCAGTTTTAATGGACAGAACATAGGCCAGGACTGGTCTTTTCTGTGTTTTATTGTATCCGACCTTGCATGACACACCCAATACATTTTGACTCATTCATTCTCAGACTAAGGCTGGCATCAAAGACATTGATGGGGCTGAGCCAATGACATGGGAACTAGAGACTGGCAAGATGGGGCACAGTGGCCATGTCCAAAACCAGATACTGCAAAAGAGGAGGGCAAGCAATTGTGGAGCCCTCTGTGCACGCTCTCCTCTAGCCACTGGGGGGAGACGGGAATCCAGGTGCCCTCAGACATAAAGCAATACAAGTCCTCTCACATTCAGACCTCTGCTGTGATGGCTGGCTGTGCCTGCCCTCCCCAGCCAAGCCTAGAGGTCCCAACCTGCCCATTCGCCAGTCACCTGCATGCCTCTGTTGCCACAACCACAGCAGGCAACGATCACAGTAGGGTTTGTGTTGGCAGACAATGAGGCTGGAGGAGGAGGAGTAGGACCAGGAGAAGGAGCAGGACCAGGAGCAGGAGCAGGAGCAGGACCAGGACCAGGAGCTGGTGGTGATGCAGGAGGAGGGCTCTCTTCCTCTGGCTCCTAGGAGTGAAATGATCTGGTCTGTGCCTTGTCGAAGCTTCGTGGACAGGGCACAGCATCCCCGCAGAGTATCTGCAGTGTGGGGTCAGTCAGCTAAGGTTGTGCAGTGGATGGAAGACCTCCCTCCTGGGGAGGTCAATCATGAGAAGAGTAATCAAAGCCCTTCTGGTTTGTAGACATTGAGCTTCCCGAAGTGACGACACCCACTTCAGTGTTCTTGGTTCGCCTGAGGCCACTCCTCTTGCTGGCAGAAGCCCAGCCTGGAGATTGTGCAGATGTCCAGTGACTATCTCCTCCACCCGGCTCTGGCCTTCACAGAGGCAGCCTCCCAGGCTACTCTGCAGCCAGCACTATCCCACATAGACAGGGAAGCAGGTCCTACCTCAGCCCAGGCCCAGGTGTAGGCTCTGTCTGCCCCAGCCTTTCATTACTTTTTCTGGTCCCCACCCTAAAGAAGGCATAATCATTTCCTCATCTGGTCCCCATGTACACCTGGGGACATCCCTCAGAGCTCAGAGTCAGTTAGGCTATCCCCATCTTCCCCAGCCCTGGGTTCTCTAGGCTTCTCTTAGTGAAGCCCTTGGCCCTTCCAGCAGATGATGGAGACAAGTATAAAAGAAGCCCGAGGTCTCTGAGCCTAGAAGTGGACACCTGGATCTGACACATGCCATCTGCTAGACTAAGAACCCATTTTTAACCTCTGCATTCTACAGAGAGTACTACAAGATCCACTGAAAGATACCAATTCAGCAATGGACAGCTGCATATGCTGGAGCAGTTTGCCAAGGGGCTGACTGTGCAGCCAAAGCCCTGACTGGGGAACATGGTGACTCTGGCAAAGGTGTTGTCTGGGTAACATTATTTTGAATCCCATAGCTTTCCCATATCATCTTTGATCTGCATCCCTCCCCATTCACCGCCAAGACTCTGGGCTCAGTCTTCATGACACCTCTTGAAAGTCGGTGTACAGTGTCGCCCTCCCCCTATCCCCCACCTCCCAAACTCACCTTCTCTGGCTGTGGGGGAGGTGGTGGTGGTTTCTTAGGCTGGAACATGAAACAGACAGAAGTGGGCTAGAGTGGGTAGGGTGGGTGCTGCAGACAGAGAGGACCCTGGCTTGGGGCAGGGACATGAGCTGGGAGTGTGTGCGTGTGTGGGAGCCCAATGCCTGTGGTGCTGTGTCCTTTAGGCTCTACCTGGCCCAAGGCAGCCGCTTCCCTGTCTGGTAGGACGGATCTGAACCAAGGTGCTGGTCCCTGGAGAGGCCAATGGCTGAAGTGCCACACACCTGTCCCAGCCCCATCTGAGGTGGGCTCACACTCATCCTTTCCCTAGGTGAGAAAGCTCAGTCCTTCAGCATCCCCATACCTCCTGCGACCTCCTTACCCTCTCTCTAGTTTAGTCCCCAGGTCTCTCTGTTCAGTGTGCCCTGGGAGGAGATGGGTCCTGACAGCTCTGTGCTGCACGCTGTCTCCAGGGCCACTATTCTGTTCCTTCCCTGGCTCTCTGGAGGGTTCCTTCCACCCTAGTTCACGGGCTCCTCTGTCTTTCCCCACCTTGCCCCCAGGATGCCAGCCAGTGTCATTCTTGGGTCCTGCTCTGCTTTTGCCAAGCCCTGGTTTCATCTCTCGATGACTGGCCTTCTTTCACCCTCAATTCTGAACAATGACTGAAGCCTCTGGTGGGGGAAGATGGGTCTGCTTTGTCTCCCTGCCTTGGCAGTCCAGTGTGGAGCTGTACACGATATGCCCTCATAGATCATGAATGGAAGGGTAGGTCTGTCCTAGGAGTTCCTAATCTTGCCTGATAGGCATTGCCCTGCATATGGGGCCACTAGTCCCACAGGAGGGGCCCTGTCCTGACATACACCGACACCTATGAGGTTTGGTCCACATAAACTCTTGGATGTGTAGCTGATCTACAATTACCCTGGTCTAAGCATCTCAGACTGGGTTTCTGTGTCAGCTAGACTGGAGGCTCTCTATAGTCCAGGCTGGTCTAGAGTTTGGGTATTTAATACTAAGAGTTTGTGCCTCCCCTGGATGATGTGGGGACTTTGGAATGGATGGGAACTTGCCAGCCGTCTGGGTTATAATGCTGGCATGTGACACTGATCCTCGGATGGAGGTCATGCGTGTGAGTGCCAGGGCAAGGGGGTAGGTGTGGACTGCAGGGATTTACCTTTATGCAAAGCTTCCAGGTGCAGCACAGAAAGAGTAGAGTCACCAGCAAGATTGGCAGGAACATCAGCCAGGTCTTCTTGAACACAGTGCCATGTGATTTCTGGTTGGGGGTAGAGCTGACTTTGTCTAGGTCTTTTTTCAGTGGCTGGCTGGTTGTTTCTCTGGCTGTACTTCCCTGTGGCTGATATCACCAGTGGCTTCTTTCCCTATGCCCACCCCTTGCTTTCTATGTGTATACATGCTCTCTTTACCCAGCTTGCCTTGACACAGGAAGCTACAGTGGGGTTAGTGGCCCAGGCTGGTCCTCAGAGGGCAGCCTACTTTTCCTCTTTTTCCAGCTTGGAATCTAAGAGATCTGAACCCAAGAACTTCTATGATCAGAGGATGGCAGTTCCCACCGGGGCCTTGGCCACAGTATACTAGGCTATAGGTGATCAGCTCTCTGGGAAAGGGTCAGGCAGCTGAGCTACTAAAGAGGTAGGGCCACAAGATTTGGGTCCACCTTCTAAGGCATTGAGATCTCTGTGTCTCCCAGCTCTGCACAAGAAGCTCACTTCTCCCTCTGAAAATTGAGAGGAACTCAAGAATAGTCACAAGTGGACACAAAGCTCCTTCTCTCTGGGCATACTCCTCCCTCCTCCCTCCTCCCTCCTCCCTCCTCCCATCACACTAAACTGCACTCAGGCGCTTGGAAGACCGATGTGGAACTAGAGAGGTAGTACTTGAAGAACAGCCCTTTCCTCCTCGGGGACCCTGGCTGAGCTGAGCAGTCCACATGCCTGTCAGCTTGCCCCTATAACAGTGGGAGAGGGTGCCCTGCTGGTGATAGTAAAGCCCACAGAGGGGCAGCCAGGGAGAGGGGACACAGCTGGAGGCTGAGAACACTGTAAATGACAGGGTTCATCAAGAAGGTTGGTAGGGAGTGAGGCCTGAGTAAATTTGGGTCCATGGCAGCTGCTGGGGATCTGATTCACTGGCACACATCTTTGGCTACTACTAGTGGAAACATTGGAGTCCTGGGCCTGGGGTATCCGTGTGGAGGTGCTGCGTACCCTCTATGTCCTAGACAATCTCTGGCAGAGAGACGCGTACTTGTTCCAGGTGTCTCTTCTAAGAAACTGCTGCAGACTACCTAACATAGTGTTCACTGCTACTTTCAGATTCCCCCCACACCACCCCTCTGGGATTATCTTTTGATCTCTATGTGGCTATGGTTCATCTTTGGGAACTTACCCTAGGACTCCAGCAGTTGGTACTCGTTATAATGAGTTTGTTCCCAATAAAGGAGATGCCATTGTTCAGACTGACTTGAAGAGAAACGTCCCTAATGCACAGAAAAGAGATTGGATGATGGGAAGAGCACCCCCCCCCCAGAGATTCAGTTTGCTCAAACCATTGCACCTCAGTGTAATGATGCTGGAATTCTATCTCAGGGACTCACTGAGAGTGGACCAGGAGGCAGAGAAACTACTCGCCAAAGCATAAAGAGTTAATCTCTGCAGTGATGGTGACAGTTGCGTACTAGGCCGTCATAAGAGGCCTGCATGTCATATGGCCACAGTGGCCAGGAGCTAAGAACCAGGGAGGTATCCAAATGCAGGTCTGAACCCTCGAACCCGTTGTCTTCTGCATCCAGTCCTCAGCAGAGCTTGGGCACTGTGTATTCCTGAATACCGCCAGGGCCACTAACTGGGGCATATGGAAGGGAGATGGAATCCACATATGGAAGACAGGTGCTCTACAGCAGAGGGGACGCCCCAGATTCTCCACAAACTGGCAAACACAAACCACTAGACTCCTCATTCAGACCTCCAACAAGGAGGACTTACTCTCCAGTGTGTTTTATCTTTGGTCCAGGACAGGTTATACTGTGTTCATTCATATCACTGGGACGTTCATCTAAAAGAAAATGACACAAGATTATCCACATGGATGTCCTATCTCCCCTGTCAGCCCTGGCTGAGAGATGACCCTGGTTGAGGGCTGTCTACTCCCCCTGCCTCTTCTTTTGTTCAAGGACACCTGCTGAGCCCCAACTCTGCCCAGCACTGAACAGCACTCAGCAGGCACATGTAGCAGGGGCTCTTGTCCCAGGCCTCATTTTATGGGGATTGAGGGAATGAGAGCAAAACTAGAAACACCGGACATAAAAGTAAGAGTGCAGAGTCCTTTGAGCACAGAGAGCAGTGGGTCATGCTGCAGGAAAGACAGATGCTCAGGTGACTTGCCCCTTCTTTTAGATGGAAGACGTCTTATTTAAAGAAACAGAAGTATTTACACATGAAATGATGCCTTGCCTGGAATTTAATTTAAGATTCCAGTGATGAGAATGTTAGAGAGCTAGACTCTGTGGGTCGTGAATTACTGAGGGTAGGCTGTGGGTGCTTCAACACCAGGTTACACCTCTTGGTACTTGTGTTTAGTGTGCCACGTCCACTGAAACTGATTCTGGGTGAGTCGCTGCTGTTTGGCCTAGGAGTGGCCAGGGAGTGATCTGAGGATTGGGGACTCGGGGAGAAGTGAAAGGCGAGTGGTGAGGAGCCAAGGCAGAGTCTACTGGGTTGCTGAGGGAGAGAGTGAGTGAGGAATTGTGGGCCCTGGGAAGAAGCCTGGGCTTTACTGCTAGTGTGATGGATCTGTCGGGGGGCTAGGACGGCTCCAGATACAGCTGGGATATGAAGGCAGCATGACCTGCTGGTGGACTGGGTACAGGGATAGGATGAAAGCCTTAAGAATGACATCCAAGGTTAGACCCAGGAAGTGGGAGGATACTTGATTACAGAGCTGGAGAAGGCTCAAAGGGGAATGGAGATCTTTCTTTCCCTGTTCTGGGAGCCTGAGAAGCGTTCAGTAACTGTGACAGAAGAAGACACTCACTCTTTGACAGACATTATCTTCCTGATCCACTGAGCTGAGGCAAAAGCCAAAAGCTGAGCTGGCTACCTACTGGCTAGGCTTCCAATTTCCCAGTCCCTGGTCTCTCTGTGATGTCATTCTGGCCTTCCCAGAAAAGCTTTTCTTGGCATCTTCTAAACTAGTTTGGGGGCTGCTGCTCTGTTCCATCTGTAGACTCTAGGCTCTGGTATTCAGTTCTTGGGAGGACAGGCTAAATGGATGCTGCGGGGGGTGGTGGTGGTGGTGGGACAGGCCAGTGTCATGCCAGCCTCTAGAGGCCTTTGGGAGCTGAAGGGTTTATTCTTTCCAAATGCTTGTATAAAGGGAGAGATGGCTAGGCATGCCACGTAGTCCCTTTCCATTGGCCTATGCTGCCTTTTGCGCCCCAGTGCCCGTCGGACACGATCAGCAAAAGCAGAAACCTTGGCTGACTTAGGGAAATGGTCCTGTGTGGTAATTGTGTACTGCAGAGGTACCAAGGGGCCACTTACCGACGACTTTGGAGTGACTGAACGTGAATCTACAAATGACTTGCTTCACATTGCCTGTATTGTTAAACCCATGTCCGCTGATGTTTACTTGATAGGAGTCTGCAAGAACAACACATGCTTGTTGGAGTGAGGAAAAGCAGGGCGCCGTGTTCTCTCTGGTCCTAGCTTTCACAGAGGGCTACCCTAAAGACGAATTCTCAGTGCCCTTATAAAACAGCATCAGTGTCTGAGCCATCGTCTGTGGGATTCCTAGGGGAGGCCAATCCTCAGCTGGAGTCACTGAGTTCTCAGGCTAATGTAGCCGGGAAGGGGCTTGCCTAGTCTTACTGTGATCCCTGACCCAACAAGTCCAAAGTCCACGAGAGACACCCGGCCTGTTCCAAGCTAGACCAACTCAGCTGAAACCTTTCTGCTCTGAGACCTTATGCACTCCTTAATCAACATGGGCACTCTAGCACAGCCAGGGCCTTCTTTGCACAAGGGAGGGGCTAGCTTCCTACCTGATACCTGTGGTACCATTGAATGAAGAATATCATTGTTTTCCTGTGATTCTAAGGTGTGGAAATTCAGACTTCAGGAGCAAGGACTGGGACATAGAGAATAGGTCCAGTCCCTGGTCCCACTCAGAGAGTCCCTCACGGGAGTTGAACCGTCTCAGATAAGGTGCCAAAGGCCAGCACCTCCTTCTTCATCCTCACTTATTTCCCCCATCACTCTGGGGTTTAGTAAGGTCTTCTAACAGCAGAGGAGCAGTTCCCTGACACTGACACCAATGTAGAAAGGACACAGCGAGGACAGCTGGCGGGTGGTTCTATAGGCAGGATTCCTTTACCGTTTCCTCACTTGCTTGTATAGCTGCCTAGGGGCCCAGGTCTCGCTCATTCTTGTTCCCCACACATCTCAGATGCTTCAAGATAATTGATTAAGGACTCTCTTTACAAGGGTCCTCCTCAGGCTCCACAGCACACAGGTTGACTTTGGTGCAATTCCAAGCAAAGAGCTAATTCTACTTCATGTGGGGGTACAGGAAGCCTTGGGTTTCCCTGGAAGTAACGGGCCTTGTTGCTCCTCCTCCTCCTCCTCCTGTTGTTGTTGTTGTTGTTGTTGTTGTTGTTGTTGTTCTTCTTCTTCTTCTTCTTCTTCTTCTTCTTCTTCTTCTTCTTCTTCTTCTTCTTCTTCTTCTTCTTCTTCTCCTCTTTCTCGTCTTCAACTATGAAAAACTGCTTTAATGAAGTTGCCTGAGTCCAAGGTAGGTACAATCTAAAATTTTGATTTTGTGATTATTTTTAATTAATTAACTAATTAATTAACCTCCCAACTGCATTTTCCTATCCCTCCTTTCTCCCAGTCCTTCTCCTGCCCATCTATTCTTTCTTCATTTCTCGTCAGAAAAGGGGAGATCTCCCTGAATATCAACCAGCCTTGGCATATCAAGTTGCAGCAAGACCTGGCTCACCTTCTCCTCTGTAGCTAGACAAGGCAGTCCAGTTATAGGAAAGGGATCCAAAGGCAGGCAGCAGAGTCACCCACAGCCCCTGCTCCCACTTTAGGAGTCCCACATAAAAATCCAGATGCCCATCTGCAACATACATGTGCAAGGCCTAGATTTGTGTCATGCATGCTCCCTGGTTGGCGGTTCAGTCTCTGTGAGCCCCTATGGGCCCAGGTTAGGATTCTGCAGGTTTTCTTGTGGATGACAGGCCTGGTTAGTTCTTGGACAGGAGACAGGTACTCTTATGGGGCAGCTTTGCACAAGACAGCTCACAGTTTAACAGGTCAGTGGCTAAGCTGATGTCTGGAGGCACCTGTCGCCTTGGTTCAGCCGCAGCAAGGGAAGAGTGACAACTCATGTTTTCACCTGGGCTTTGTCACACTTGTCCAGACACCAAGGCCCGTGTGCTTAAGAGCAGTCAAGCTGCACATCTGGGTGGCTTTTGCTTTTGCTTTTAACCCAGAAGCACTCCTCCCTTCACCCCTCAGCACAGCAGGCTTCTGACTCTTCCACAACATGGGGAGAGGCAGGAACAGCCTAGAGTCAGTGACTAGGATGCAAAGAGCAGGACCAGCTTCTGCCTGTAATGTCTACTAGCCTCTAGATGCCACACCTGCCACCACACTGTCCCGGCTTATTTCTGTCCACTGAGAACACGCTGCAGCTCCCACATACATGGTAGCACTTTGCCTCACATAGGTGCTAAGGGGAGCACAGCTCAGAGCAAGCACAGTCCTGCCTTCTCAAGCATGGAGCCTTGGGCTCCCATTAAAGACTATGGAGGTCAGGACTTAGCTGCCTGAGCTGGCAGGCAGAGGAAGACTTAGCCGTTCTCAGTGGGAGATCGAGGCTCAGGACTTCCTCTATCTCCTTCTGTAGAGTACAAGTTCTAGCTATATGGAACAAGTCTGCATGCAGGTACTAACAAAGAAAGACATCCTTCCTTCAGAAACAAATGTGTGTGTCTTTGGCACACTGATGCAGGGACCTTGTGATAGACAGAGGCTGTCCTTGTCAGTTCTGGTCCTGGAGGTCAGGAGTTTGCGTGACAATAGCCTCTCTTTGGTTAGCTTAGCAAGTTCCTGCACCTTTCTTCAATGGATGTTCCATGTTCTAGCATCTCTAAGGTGCAGGGGTCTCCGCTGCAACATAAGCTTCAAACAAAGGTCTGTTAGGGTCTCTTCTCTCTGGTACTCTGATGCTGCAAAATTGGGTGGCCTAAGGAGCTCTCAAAAGTCTCTACGATCTCTTCAATCTTGTTTCTTGTATGTCCACAAAACCAGTACCATGTGAATGACACTGTCAAGTCCTGCTATCAGCCTGGATGAAGTGGGATCCCCTTTGGGACAAAGCTGTAGTGACATCTATATGTCTTGGTTGCTGAATCTGAGAAAACACTTCCCCAGAAAGTTATTTTTGAACTAGTAATCCCTTCTAAATACAGGTTTTTATTTTTTTTTTAAATTGCATTTCAAAAGGTGGACCAGTGTATAGATGGTGGTGGTGGTAGTGGTGGTGGTAGTGATGTCTTTTCCCCAGGGCCCCTTTCTTATTGTCCTTATTCCTGAGTGGATTTCTCTTTAACATGCTAAGGACTTTAAACAATTACAAGCCTTTTTCTCAGTACTAGCTTTTTTTTTTTTTTTTTTTTTTTTTAAATTTTTATGATCTTAAAATCCCCTCCTTTCTCTTGTCAAATAGCACATATTTTATGTCCTTTTTTGCTCCCACGGTTCTCTTAGACCTGGTTAATAGTGAGGAATTACCATGACACTCCATGGGTCCTATTCTATGTCTTGAGATTTCTTCTGTCAAATAAATTAATCCTTGAAGTTTGAACACAGCTTCACTTAAGCTCTTGGGATACAAGCTGTGTTGCCATAGTACCTGCCTGGATACGCCATGAGTGGGCTCTACCCAGGTTCCCCAAGGACTCCTTAAAGGCCTCCACTGTAAGTGTTTCCCTTGACATACTGGTTTTCCAAACTTCCATTAGAACAACCTATTAAGGTCTGCTTAGAGCATTCTCTGTCAAGCTTTTCTGTCTCAAAGTTCCAAACCTTTGTTCATTTTCTTTCCTGCCAACTTTTTTCCCCAAAGGCTTAAGAATGACACAAATGTTTGTAACAATCTTACTCCTGATACTGGTTTTCTGTATTATTTTTCTTGTTGCTGCCAGACAAAATAAACTCAAGGAAGGGTTTATTTGCAGTTTTAAGAGTTCAGTCCATCATGTATGGGAAGAAGTCATGTTGGCGAGAAATGAGGAGTTTGGCTATCTTCCTCCGTAGTCATGAGGAATAGAGAGATGGACGCTGATGTGCACCGCGTCTTTCCTTAGCTTGGGACCTCTGGCCATAGAATTAGGCTGCCTCTATTTAGAGTGGGTTTTCCCACTTCAATGAAGCCAGTCTAGGAACTTGGTCAAGGTCACTCTAAGAGGTTTACTTTCTAGGCAATTTTAGACTTCATCAAGTGGATGATCAATACTAATTGTCAAAATACACACGTCACATCTACCACACACATCATGGAAACCCCACAAACAGGCTGTACATCTCATGCAAACCTCACACACGTGTGTGGTTGTATACATACTTTTGAGTTATTCAATCTGCCCATGACCTCTCCATCTCTGTCCTTACCTTTTGCACAAACGTAGGTAGGCTGCACGGATAGTATTTCAGTACAGGACTTGGAAGTAAGCTGAGAGAGATTGAGAGAGAGAGAGAGAGAGAGAGAGAGAGAGAGAGAGAGAGAGATGGGTTGGAGAGTAGGCCTCAGGGAATGCAGACAGCGTTTCCACAGTCTTCCACATCCCACATACTCACTGGGTCAACGACGCCCTCCAGAGCAGAGAACCCTTCATCAACCCCAAAACAGTGATTAGGGTCGCCTGCAATATTCACCAACTATGATAGGAGAAAAATAATTGGTTTGAACCTCAGAGTCAGGAACTAGAAGCGTGATGCAACAGGTTCCCAGACTTGTGACAGGAAGTGTTGCTCTGGGGCCATGGTGATATTAGGGCATGCACTGGTTTTCATTTAGAGCCCAGACTTAAGGAATGGGAAACTCCCTGGCCCACTCTGCATAAGGGGTTGGCTTACTTTACTCTAACCCTTGGGTAGGTGAAAATCCCACCCTCTTGGTATTGTATAGATGGCTTTACAATCTCGCTCTAACAGGCTACTCAGGGGTCACCTGGTCTGAAGTACCTGCTGTTTGCTATACATAAAAACACCCACGGTGTAAACGATTGCTCCCATTTTCCGGGCTTTTTTGGCCTAAAAAGAAAGAAGGTGATGGAAATTAATCCCCAAATACCAGAGGCAAAGTACTGACTCCTGTGGACTGGACTCACCTCTTCAATAGTGTCAAGATATGGCTTTAGCAGTAATAGCCCATCAGTCAGAGCAATAATCACGCTGTTGACAATGCGGCCTACAAAAGAAACAACAAGTGAATGGACTGGGTAGGGAAGACTCTAGGGATGGCTTAGTGGTTGAGGCTGCAGATTCAGCATCATCCTCTGTGGTAGAGTTGGTTGTTCCTCAGTCCTTGGTCTCAGAGTGAAAAGAAGGCTTTTTTTTTTTACTAGCTAGTCTATAGATTAGGAGACAGAGGGGTTTGGAACTCCATCAGCAGGCCTGGCTTCTCCTCTCTTCCCCTTGATATGGAACCTCTGTCCTAAGGGCAGTCATGTTATTAAGTCATAAGCCCAGCCTTTTCCTGGGCAGGTAGGGGAGCAAAGAGGGCCTTCCTCACTGAGGATGTCCCAGTGAGACAGGTGGAGTCTGGAGCCAGCTCTAAGCACATCCTTGGGAACAACTTATTAGGAACAGGAAACCCAGCAAGTCAAGACCTATAATGAGCATAATAAAAAATGGCTTTTAGACATGTAAAAAATAGCTTAGTCAGGATTCCCACCACACCCAGGGCTGCACCCAATAACCAGAACTCAGTGACATCACTCACCCAAGACAACCAGACACAGTCCTAGAATCCTATGATGCCCATTGGACAGTATATAAGCAGAGACCAAGAGCAATGCTGTGCTCTGCACATCTGGAGAGATGCAACCTTGATCTGCCCTGTGACTGGAGAGTCTCCTCCAGGATCCTAACCCTCAAATCAGAGACCTCTGTTAGAGACTGGACCTGACTTTAGGCTAAGATATAACCTTAAAGGTGAGCAGCCTTGGGGAGATAGGCTTAGGACCAATGTTAGGAATTGAGCGTGTGAACCTTATGTGGTGACCCTCAGCGCAACAACATATAACTTTCGTTATATTAACTATGCATATCTACCTCGATGCTCACTGCAAGACCACAAGTCAGAAAGCCTTAGGCAGGGGACCCAATGATGTCTCATCAAATTTCCCCACTGGATTATACCTATTCCAGACATGTACTAAAGGCCTGTAGTCCAGGGACATGGATCTTGACTGGGCATGGTTGATTCATGGACTTAGCAAGTTGACCAGACAAAGAAAAAGGTAGAAAAGAAGACTTGAGAGTCAGAGGAAAGCCAAGCCCGGCTTCCATGCACAGGGTCCTCAGTCTTCTGGGCCCTTGTGCTTTCTTGTTTCCATTCGTCAGCACATTTGTAGGCTGAGGACCAGTGAGAGCAAAGCCTACACAGGACCACATGCAGCGTGTGGTTCCCTCAGAAGCATCCCGAGTGGGGTGCTGTGTTCAGAGGGACCTGCTGTGCAGGGATAGGAGCACTGGCTTCAAGAGTCAGACTCGAAGGGGTCCAGGATCTGCACACAGACCCAGCAGGGAGCTCAGCTCTGTGGGTTCCGCCTCACTGAAGGTACAGACAGCTTACCTCCCAAGGTGGATGTTCGGATCTGTTCGTTTGCCTGGCCAAAAAAAAAAAAAAGAAAGAAAGAAAGAAAGAAAGATAAGAAAACAAGCAGATATAAAAAACAAAATGACAAAAGAAACCAATAGTGACACAGTGAAATGACCCCAGAGGGCCTCTAGACTGAGCCCGCTGTAGGTGTCTGTACCTTTCTAAGTCCTTTCTGCATGTGTGTGAGTCCTTGAGGCTCTATGTCCTTAAGCACGAGAAGGCTTTTATTGATTTCGTTTCTAGAGAGAATAATAAAAAAGAAAGGTGGCACGGGAGCTATGGACAGCATCAAGATGTCTCCAAGTCATCCTGTGGCCTTGCTCACTGTGCCCACCTCGGTTGAGAGAGGGCACCAGATACGAGGCATTGCGTTTCCCTTCTGAGTTGAGTCTTTCTCTGTCCCCGATAGGACCCAGGGGAAGGTTTGGTTTTCTTTGAGTTTATTTACATTATGGGGAACCCAGACCTTGGAGATTTGGACAGAGACCTTGACTGTTAACTCCTTGGAGAATAGCCAGGACTATGCATTTAAACTATCCCAGGGGGTATCCACATTCTAAATGGGTAAAGTAATGCTAAAGTCACTTTCCTTCTGGGCAGTCAGTTATTCACTGGGTAGGGGTCATGTAAGCCTGCTGAGCTACTGACCAGTACCCGTCCCCACTGTCACAGAGCTCTGGCTTGACTCCTTCCCTCTACTTTGCTAAAGGCAACAGCCAGACTTCTTAGATATGAGCCCAACTGTGGATTCCACAGAGATTCAGGCCTTCAGGGTCGTCCATAAGGCATCTGTGTTGCTCCCTAGGCTAGAAGCAATATGGCCTGTCAGGTGTTATTAAAACAGACAGAACACATTGATGCAGGCAGGGTGGGGACCTGATCGTCATTCTAGGACAGGAAAGGTGGGTATGAGGCTCAGAATAATCGATGTGAGAAGACTAACTAGGCATAGTAAAGTGATCCACGATAGACTCAAAGGTGGCTTCCTATTGGGGAAGAGAGAGAACTTACCAGGGTTGAGCTTTGAGAGCCCCATACCTGGCCCAGGTATACTCCACTGGAAGATGGGATGATAATGTTCAGCATGCCCAGTGTGGGTCAAACCAGGGATTTCCAACCCCAGTTCTGCCCTCCTCCATTTGCCAGCACAGCCCAGTTCAGTTCTTCCCCATGTACAGCCTAAGCCAATTCTTTCTCTCTGTCCTACCCCTAGCCTTCTCCCATCTCAGCACCTACCCCTCTATCTGGCCCTAGAATCTACCCTTCTGCTTGGCCTAGCCAACTGTCTTCTACAATGTCTATCCCAACCCTCTACCTGGCCCAGACTCAATTCCTCCCCTCAGCCCGGGACAACCCCTTGCCCTGCCCAGCCTCTCCTGTTCCCTGCTGCTACTCTGTACTCCCTGTCAGAGTCACCCTCAGAGATTCTCTCTGCCACTTGAATCCAATAAAGTCTTCCAAAACCCAAGCCACAAGAGTACACTACACCAAGCCTTGCCTGGATCCTTGGGAGCCAATCTCTTCCTGTCCCACCTCCCAGATGGACCTGGGGGTGCTATGTCCATAAATTTAGAGACTCTTGTCTCCTTTCTGAGGCTGGCTGGTCTCTCTCACTCCCTGATCCTGCTTTTTCTCTAGGATAGAGGTCAGAGGTCTTTCACACACCCAGACACCCCAATCCTAAATGTCCCATACCTCTCTCCATTTCTCTAACTCTGGATGGAGTCTCTGGAAAAGCATACCAAGTCGATCTTCCCTCCCTCTCAGTCAAAACTCCCAGCTTCATATCTCTGGGATTCTGGGCACAGTTGGGCCACCTCTCTTTGTGGCTACCTGTTCCCCTACCTTCCTGTATGGTGACTCAGTACAGGTAACTCACGACCCATCGTGAGGCTTCCTTACTTATGATCACAGGGGCCCAATGTGCCTTCCCATCCTTCACTACCACCCCTCAGGGTTTCCCAGCTGTTTCTCTGCTCCACTTTTCTAAGCAGAGAATGACTCGTTCAGAGTAGACCACACACCGGCCATTATTCTAAGGGTACTAACATCTGTTATTATAGACAGGATGTAGGTAAGATTCAGGAGTGGAGAACTTCTAGAAGCATCAGGTCCATTCTGCTTAAGTAGAATCTCAAGGGTGTTAATAAACTAAGGCTGGAGGTCAATTTGGGTACATAGTCCCCTAACAAGGGCAATACTAGGAGACCCTAGAGGTCTCTACAAGCCCTCCATTTCCTCAAGATTCCTATACCCTGGCCACTAGGCTAGCCTCAGGACACAGAGCAACATCTTCCTACCTGTCTGAGGTGAGTGGCAGGATAACTTCAGCCTCTGTTGAGTAGGTGATGATGGAGATCCGCAGGTTAGGGCTGGGGACAAAGCATAACTACTGAGAAGCCAACACACAAGATTATCATCCTGCCAGGGAGCAGACAAGCGCCAAGTCCCTGCTCCCATCCCATCTCTTTTGCACTGAAGACATTCAGAGGTAAGGACTTAAGGTAAAATTGGCAAAGGATTCTAAAACCCATGGAGATGCATAGGTCCACAGGAGAGTGTCAAGACAACCTTGATCCACCCCATGCTTCATCTGTCCTCCACCCCAACCCTTTTTCTCTTTCATATGTACACACACTCAATGTCTGAATAGACAAAGAGGCTCCCACACTCTCCAGTGGGGACATTCTCATCTATGGACATTGATATCAAATTCTTTGCATCTGTAGCCACTGTCTTTGTTGCCGTTTTATTGTTGTGAACAGATGCCATGACCAAGGCAAGTCTTATAAAGGACAGCATTTAATGGGGTCTGGCTTACAGGTTCAGAGGTTCAGTCCATTATCGTCAAGGTGGGAGCATGGCAGCATCTAGGCAGGCATGATGCAGGAGGAGCTGGGAGTTCTATGTCTTCATGTGAAGGCCTGCTAGTGGAAGACTGACTTCCAGGCAGCTAGAGTGAGCGTCTCAAGCCTATACCCACAGTGACACATCTACTCCAGCAAGGCCACACCTCCTAATAGTGCTACTCCCCGGGCCAAGCATATTCAAACCATCACATCCACCTTTCTTCACCCTCCAACTCAAGATCTCTCTCTTTCTCTCTCTCTCTCTCTCTCTCTCTCTCTCTCTCTCTCTCTCTCTCCCCCTCTCTCTCCTTCAGAAGCTCTTCACATTACACACCTCCCCTTCCCCTCTCTCCCTATTGCTCAGAGTAGGAAATCAGATCCCCTTGGCTTAGCATGAGGTCTACGATGGCTTTGTCCCCAACTCACCCATGGTCCTCCTCTCCTAGCCCTTCCTACTCCCTAGTCTAAGGGATCACCCATTTAACAGAAGTTAACTGTTATAGTTTGAATTGGAAACATCCCTCACAGTCTCCTGCTTTGATTTGTTCTCCATCTGGTGACGCTCTTTTGCGTGGCTGTAGAATATTTAGATGGTGTCTAGTTGCTAGAAGAAGATCAAGTGCTGATCATTAATAGTGGTAGCCTGGTCCCTGTCCCTGCTGTTCAATTTCTTCTTAGTGTATCATGGTGTGAATAGCCTTGGCCACATGATTCTCTTGCCGAGCCTGGGAAGGATGGACTGAAACCCTCCATACCTGTGCCTGTCCCTGCTGTTCAATCTCTTCTTAGTGTACCATGGTGTGAATAGCCTTGGCCACATGATTCTCTTGCCGAGCCTGGGAAGGATGGACTGAAACCCTCCATACCTGTGAGCCATGGATTCCTTTCTTAAGTTGTGTCTGATAAGAACTGTGGTCTCAGTGATGTAACACCTGACCCCGTTCACTTTCTAGCCTTGAAGACTCAGCTCACATCATGCTTTCCCTAAGACCCTGAAACTTTCCTCTGAGAGTTTTTGCCTTTTCCTTTGTCTTCCCCTAGCAAGCTCCCCAATCCACTCCTCTGTGCCTGACCATCCTGTACTAAGTGTCCATTACCACACGGTGTCCTCCCCACTCTGTTAGTGCACCATCCTGGGTCTACGCTCTCTCTGTCAGAGGGATACTCCCTTGAAGCCCAGAGGAGACTACAGTCAGAAGAAGCCATACTTTGTGAATTTCTTCACCAAACCCTCTGCAAATGAATAAATGTGGATCCAGTTGTCCGCCACACTGCCTGATCTGAAGACAAAGGAGATATATGTCAAGGTGTGACACAGCTTTGCCAGGCAGGAAGGGGAGTGTCAGCTTTCCTAGTATTCCAGTCTTTTTATCAGGATTTTTTAGCAACCTGTCCCCTTGTTACTGCTGCAGACCATGGTGGATCATCAGGAGAGACGACTTTCCTCAGTGCCAGTAGTGAACAGAAGGTAGCTAAACAGTTTCATCTACTGGGACTATGAAGTCCCAAGAAGGACTCACTGGGTCATTATGAAAAAAAAACAGACATGAAAGTGGGAAGGGAGATTAACTAAGAAGGAGACTAATAGGGGTGGGAGGTAATGAGCAATGAAATGATAAAAAAAATACATGACATACATACATGAAAATAAAAGAGAAAAATACAGACAAGTCAAATGGCTAAAGATCAGTGTGAATGTGATTTCCAGTTTATAGAAACTTAGAGCACACTGCAAATTTCTGTAAGCCAAGAACTTGGATACTTATATGGGACAGTGACAGAAGCTCTAAGGCCTTCTGAGGTTCAGGTCCAGTCATTCCCTCCCTTGACAGCTAGGAGGGGTCTAAAGGCCAGTCCAGCTTGCCTACCACACCGAGGAGAACCAGCACCTCCCGAGGCTGTCTCTTGAGTAGGGAGAAAGAAGCTGAACCCTTACGGCCGTAAACAAAGGCTACTCTGGGCAGCAAGGCTGGGATAGCGCCCACAGTGCTAGGGGTGACCTCTGCAGAGTCACTCTGTGGGTACTTGGCATGAGGGAAAAGGTAATTCCCAGTAGCCCTTAGGCCTGAGGGTTATGATGACAAGATCAGAGTAAAGGCAATGGGGACAGAGCCATCCAGAAGGCCTGTTGGTCTCTCTCTGAGTTCAGGAAGTCAGTCATTGAGGCAAGACTGCTTCCTGAGGTCTTATCACAATGAACTTGCCTGTCTGCGGAGTATGACCTACCACTGATGCCCAGGGGATATCTAGGGCCAGTGCAGGAAGGCAACTCACGTGTCCAGGATGATGTAGAGGTCGAAAATACCCTGACAATCATCTCCCGATTGACCCTGGGGCATGTTTTGCCTCATTTGCTGTGTCTGGCGTTGGTGGGGACTTCTGAAGCCCTTGTTCAGACGCTGGAATAATTTCCAGCCAGGACCATGGTATCGGAGGTTCCCACCTTTAAAAGTGGGAGGAAGCAACAGGAGCAGGAGCACAAAGAGTGCCGAACAAGGCATGGAGGGACTGTGGCTTGTCATGTTGACTGTCCCTGGGACTTTGCTAGCTCCTGGGATGCTGTGGAAGGTCACATGGAATCTTACTCTACCACCTCTGCCTGAACTTAGGGGCAAGGATCACTGCCTCTAACCTACCACCAGGTAGCACTCCACCTGCTATACTCAGGGCACAGGGACTGGGGAGGCAGCTGCTCTGGGGTATCTTTCCCCCAACTACCTGAGGAATCCTTCCCCCACCTTGGGACAAAACACTGTAGGGTTATGATGGGACAGGAAGGTTGACATGGTGACTTTGTGACCTGCCCTTGTGCTCAATGCCTTCATGCTGACAGTGCCAAGAGACAGTTACAGGGCCTTTGCAGGAGTCTCAGATGGGGAATCTTTTTCCACATCGCAGTCCCTCACAGGGCATCCTTTGGCAATCACCTCAAGGAACCCATATATTTTGTTAACTGAGAAGGTCACTGGGCTCACTGGTTACTGTGGGTGAAGAGGACAAGGCACCAAGGGGCGGGTGTGTGGTAAGTGGGGGGCTAAATGTGGGTCCCAAAAGCCGCAGGCATTGTCTGACTTCAGAAAGAGATGAAGGTTGTGTATGGTTGTCAGGGTTCACCATTGTGAGTAGTTCATGCACCCACTGTCATGGGACGGGCTGCCCAACCTTGATGACGTAACACAACCATTTTATTGTGATCTCAGGGTAAGTGAGTCAGCTCCTCAGGTACGGTGGAGTGGGGAGGTCCCCCTGGAAAGGGAGCCTGGGCAAACCCCAGCACTAGGAAAGACTGGAATAGTCTGGAAGCATTTTCACTGTCCACTGTGGCCTCTGAGCTGCGGAACTTCAGGGTGGCTCAGTTGGCATGGTCATGAAACCCTAACCTGTGATCTCTCCCTGTGACCTGGGCCTCTTCACAGCGTCATCGGGCATGGACTTCCTTAGCGGAGGCCCAGAGCTTGAGGAGACAGTGCCTGCAGTGAGGAGCTTGATTGAGACTGTGGGGCCCTTTATGACATCACGCCAGCCACCAGGCATGGTGTCATTTATGCTGTTCTCTGGCGGGAGCTTCACCAGGTTGTCCAGCTTCAGAGAGGAGTGTGGGTGGGCCCCTCAGTGCCTTTACCCTTCATCAAAGTACCTGGAATGGCAGAGGGGGAGGCAGTGTGGAGAGATGGTGCCACCCAACCGCATTCAAAGGGAATCCAGGCCACTCAGACAGTAAGGAAAATCACATTTAGGAATGCCATGATCACTTTTCTTTTTATGCCTGTATGCTAAAAAAAAATCATTAAGAATCACAACCTTCCCTCTTAATCATTTAAAAATAGACCTACAAGATAAATTTTTACAAGGGATAGCCCTGAGTCTCCAGAAATCGTTTGTTTGTTATTGTCTTTAAAATAGTGACAGTCTCAAGTAACGAATTGAAATTGATCAAATCTAGGATACTGGCTTTACAATATTAGAGTCCTTTTCCCATTTTTCATGAAAGTTCTTATTGTCTTAGTTTTATGGGTTTGTTTTCCCATCGAATAGATAACTTAGACTGTGACCTTTATCTGCCTTTTATTCAATCCTAAGTGGCCTGGGCATCTGGTCACATGACCTAGGCATTTGTTTCCTCCTCTGAAGAGCCTGTGTGCATGTGTTCTTTACCCGGGCTGTTGATCTTTTTGTGTTTGCTCATTTACACTGTATATTATCAACACCAGGCTTCTATGAGACATGGTAATATACGAGACAGTGTGTGGCTTGGTTTTTCACTTAATTTTGAAGAAAAGAAAAAAAACAATGCACATGTTTTTAGATGCTATACAGATTGTTGTGGGTTAGATGAAAGGTAGCAGATACCATAGCCCAATGGGAAATCTTTAATACCTGGGGACATAGCCTTCAATGGGAAGGTGAGACCTCCATCTCTTCCATTTCATTTTCTAGCTCCTACAGACACCATCTACACCAGATGCTGACCTGAAGTACCATCTTTCCAAAGTCCCAAAGATTGTCTGATCTTTGACAGGAGTCTTCAGAACTGTGAGCCAAACCTTGGACTGAGCAGATGATGAAGCCCCTCTCCTATTGAGTGCTATTGGTAGCTGTGGCCTGCTAAGGAGGCATGCTTTCGTGAGGAGAGCTGCTCACACTCGGGGGCTAGCCCCACACCCATGCATGTGCCTGCAGCTCTAATTAGATTCAATGGGTTATAAGGGGAAAATCATAATTACGGTTTGAAAATTTTATATTTAGTTTTAGTAATCAATTTTTTAAAAAATGTGATTCAAGTAACTATAGTTATGTAAGTTATGTAATACTTTTATGTATATTACTTGTTTACAGCAGAACAATTATGTTCTAAAAAAATAAACCCATCTTTAAAGAAAGCTAACTGCTCCAAGTGTTTTGTTATGGCACCACAAAACTAACTTACACACAGATTAACTGTCATTTTCCACCTTTTTATTACTCTCAAGGCATTTATGTCCCTGGACACCTTCAGATTCTCCATTGTCACAGAATTTATCCTGACCTAGGACAAGGCTGCCATTCTACAAATGGGAAGTGTGGTGGGGACGGGGGGGCTCCCAGATGGGCAGAGAGAGGCAGTAGGAAACCTTAGCAAATACCCAGGAGAGTTTCTAGGCCCTAAGCAGACAAGCTCTGGCGGCTGCTTGCTGAGCTGAATCCATCCTGGAGGATCTTGAAATGAGGGGTTTCAGAGAATCTTGGGTATAGCAGGTAGGAACCAGGAAAGCACAGGTTAGAGCGGCAGCAACGGAGAAGATGATGGCTTGATTGTCCTGGGAAATTGGGTGGGAGTTAGGGTAGAGTGGAGTGGAGGTTGGAGAGCCGGTGGGTGGTGAGTGACAGAACGCAATCTTCAGTAACAATGAACCAGACAAGTACCCACACTTGCACAGGCACCAAGCCTGGCTTTAGTTAGAGGCAGTTGGCCCAGGTCCCAGGAGACGAGTCCTCAGGAGCTGCAGGCTGCAGACTTGGGACCTGGCTTGACTGTTTTGGTGGTCTCTCTTGAGTGCCTTCCAGTCTGGCACCATTTTAAGTGCAGGGCTACAGACTATAGACTTTTGGAAGTAAGAGTTGCAGGGGCTCCAGTCCAGGTGCCTGACCAGTTCCCCTTGCAAGTGGGGTATGGCTGTTGGGTTGGGCCCAGTTCAGAGATTTGTGGACTGTGCCCTGTGCTGACACTGGGAGTATATCCCCTATGCAAAACCCAGAAGGCATGGGGTGGGGGAATCCCTCTCAATTATCCCCTCTCAGCCATCTGCTTTTCTGCACATGTGAATTCTGACTTTCTGGGCTTCATTTCCATCCATAAATGACTCCATTCCTGATGGAGAGAGCTCTGATCTCAACCAGGGTGTGTGCTGGGCACTAGGGTAAGAACCACACACCAGCCACAGATCTTTCCAAACATCTGGAAATGTAACATGTTCAGTAGCCATCATGGGGAAATGAGAAATGATCAAATTATAAACCTCTGAGTTTTCAAGGTGAGTGGAAAGAAAATACTTGGTTTTAGAGAGGTGGCCCTGATTGACTCTCACCCTCACAGGGCATCCACAGCACACCAGGAAGATGACCCTTGCATCAGCCTTAGGCCATAGAACATTCACACCTGTCTTCCAGGCTGGTGTTCAGTGTTAAGTTGGGAGACACAGAAGGGGATGGTGTTCAGGAATGGGCATGAAAAGAAGACACATAGGAGGCCGGAGGTGTGTGCTTGAGACCTTTAGGTGTGACTGGAAGTAAAAATGACATTAAACTAATTGCTTGTGAATGCCACTGACAACACACACACGAGACATTTAGACACATTCATACACATCAAGTAACACATTTTAACTTCTTGGGAAGCCACAGATCATTTTAAAATACCATACCATAACTGTGGTAGCTGGAATTAATGTTTCTGTGCTATTAGGGCCAATGTGAAAATACTTTATGTTAAGATCAGATAGTCAGGACACATTTCAAGTGAAGGTGTCTAGAAAAGCAGGTCTGGGTAACTTCGGAAGGGAAAAGGCAGAGATAATAGAGTGAGGTCTTTTATTCCTTGTAGAATTCAGTCTTGTCACAGGGGCATAGCTTTATTTTTTAGTGTTTAAATATATATATTTACATATGCCAATATGCTGAAACACAAAATACCGAAGTTGTTTGTTTAATTATCAATTAAAACCAATTTTATAGTTTATTAATGGCTTTCAGTCGGCTGAGGCTTTCATGTGACACTGCCCAGAAAATGCACACAGCCATAAACAGCAACCAAATGTGACAGAGGGGATGGCAGTGTGCTTAGTGAAATAATTTGCCATGTCAGAGCAAAGAATGCTGGGTAGCTTCTGGGTGTGTGTATGGGGTTTCGATTTGAGAGGCTGTAGGCAAGGACTTCCTAAGCTGCAAAGACAGATTAATTATAAAAATATCTCATGTATAAAATTATAACTTCATATTATTCTCCCATAATTCCAACACTATGGGTGAGAGGCCAATCTGAGGTACAAAGGGAGACCTTATCTCAAAACAAACAAACAAACAAACAAACAAACAAACAAAAATACACCCCAAATTAATGCTATAAAAATTTTAAGTAAAGTATTTTATTTAAAATGACATGATGGCCAGGTAACAGTGGCTCACACATTTAATCTCAGAACTTGGTGGGGCAGATGCAGGCAGATTTCTGTGCTTGAGGCCATCCTGGTCTACAGAGTAAGTTCTAGGATAGCCAGGGCTATAGAGAGAAATCCTGTGTCAAAAACCAAAACCAAAACCAAAACCAAAACCAAAACCAAAACCAAAACCAAAACCAAAACCAAAACCAAAACCAAAACCAAAACCAAAATACAAATAAAGCAAAAGATATACTGTAGAAAAGAAGGAAATAAGGCAATAAAACTATCTGTAGTAGTATATAAAGGCACATACTCCAGCACTCTCAAATAAATTATGATATATTCAAATTAACTTGAACAGGATGGGGAAAGATGTCCAAGTGAGATGAAGAAACTGTCATGGCGTACATGATCGTACATTAGGATGCATTCATTCCTTTCTGGAGCCCAGACATGTAAAGGACATATCAGAGACACTGATGAGACAGGAACATGACCGGCGACTTTTCTAATACTGATGTATGGGTCCTATAATCCAGGTGTCCAGTCAGCTATACCTGTGAGCCTTGTGAAAAATGACAGAAGACTGAAAGCAAATGGGGAAATTGCTCTTCTCAGCTTTAAAGAGCAACCTGGTACCCAGTTCTGCATCAGAGAGATGTCTGCTGGCAATATGGTAGACATGTTCTCTGCTGGAGAGGGCAGAGCATCCATCCTCCTTGTCTTCTGACTTGGCTGAGGTCACTGTGAGACCAGTTTCATCAGTGCTCAGAGTCACCCTTCCCAGAAGGGTTGCACTTCTGGCCTCTGGGAAGGGGAATCAGAAACTGAAGTCAGACAGGGAAGGGATTTCCTTCTGTAAAGTACACACAGAAAGACCCCTGGGATCCTCTGTGGCCCTGCATTCCATTGCAGAGAGGTACCCTGGGACCGGGGAAGCTGGGCTCAGACAGACAGAAAGCTGAGGGTCTTATAATTGGGAATAGAGCTGCACGTTTGTCGTTGCTAACAGTAAAGGCTAGACTCTGAGACATCTGCAGGAGCCAGGCTGCTCCCAGTAGGTGTCAATGAAAACCTTCCATCCCCACCACATCCCTGAAGGGCCTCATTCATTGAGAGGATACCTGGAGGACTCAGCCTATCAGCTGTTTTTGATGCTGCTTGGCATGCAAGCTGTCCTTGGGTCAGTACAGAACGTAGCAGAACCTACTCTCCATCCGGTCATGCGCCACCTGTGCCTACTTTTGTAGAAAGAGTGCCTGGCAGTCTATGTCTGGGCCACCCATTACTTTGCCCATCCTGGCTCATTTTGATTCTAAGGATGTATCATATAATTTGGATGACATTCAGTCATGAGGTCTCTCTATCATCCTGGTCTAGGCTAAGAATCAACTCTATTTCGGTTTGTTGATGTTCCAAAGTGAGACTTATCTGAAAATATCCTGCTTATCCTTAAGACGTGGGGGTTGAGGCTCGATGGATAGTGGACAAAAAACACTCTCCTTGCAAGTCAGGTCAGTGAGATTGTACCCCATCTTCCTTTTCACCAGGGAGCGACAAGAGGGACATGATATTACTCTTTCCCCTTGGCATCTCTGACACTGATCACCGCAGAGAGTCTTGTGAGGGTCCCTGTGCATGGCCCTAGTGGAGGAAACTTTCTCCCGAAGTCCTATGGCTTCTAAGCAGTACTCTTCTCCAGGCAGGGCTGCAACTCTAAGCCATGGAAGCTGGAGTACAAAGGCTGGTACTATGCTCATGAACCAGCCTTTCACGGTCAGTGAATTAGCAAGCTGGACTGTCCCATGCTAGGTGGGGTCCCAGATTAGAGAAGGGCAGACTACATGTGATATTCACATGGAGAGCCCAGGGCAGACTTCAGAGAAGTGTGGACTGAGCCTTATTCACCAAACCAGGTAGAGAGAGCCATAATACACACTGCTTCTAGGGTAAATTTCTCTTGCACGCCTACATTTTTCTTGGCATCATAAGTACCATAAATATTTATTTTCTGGGTTTCCAGAGATCTAGTGACCTGATAACCTTTTGTAAGCTTGCATGTGGCTGTTCTGGACACATCTATATGTCATCTTGGGTGATGTGCTCAGGGTAAAGACACTTTAGGGCTTATCTGTGTTTCTTCTCTCTGGACCCTGCCCCATGGGACTACACCTGGGGCCCTGCCACCTGCCAGTCAGGTTCCTTATGCCTTTATCCAATACACTTCTTCCTGTCTGAGAGTGGAGTAGGAACACTCTGGCCTTTGTTAAAAATCTCTGTATAGAAATGAATTGAAACTTCTTTGCAAAACAAAACCCATATAGAGAACAAAGCAAAAGGTTAACCAACCGGCTAGAACAGGGTGGTACTCTACCTTCCTAATACTGTTACACTTTAACACAGTTCCTCATGCTAAGGTGAACTCCAACCATAAAATTATTTTCTTACTACTTTATAACTGTAATTTTGCTACTGTTTTGAATCATAATGTAGATGTCTGATATGCCAGATATCTAATATGTGACCCCCAAAGGGGTCATGCCTCACAGGCTGAGAACCACTGGGCTAGAAAGTGGCTCAGGTAGTTAAATATTTGGCATGGCAAGTGCAAGGACCTCAGTTTGGGATCCCCATTGCCAATCTAAAAAGCTAGATGCAGTGGTTCACACCTGTAGCTCCAGGCATGCTTACACAGCTGTCAAGCTTACTCTCAGGATGAATCTGGGATACTTCTTCATATAGAGCTTAGGAGCCTGTGGTGTGTCACGGATCTGGTGACAAAGCTGTAGAACTCATCTACGCCTAGCCACACGATGCCATGAAGTTCTGTCTTTCTTGGCGCCCCAGAAACACATCTGAGGTTTACCTTTGGATGACACACCTCCTAGTAAGAAAATTCCAACTCTTTTAAAATTAAAATCCAAGAACAGATACATGGGTCCAAATTAGCAGCAAAGAAAGACCTCTCAGTCTTGGCTCTGTATCTGACAGGCCTGCTGCATGGGAGTCAGTGAAAAGGGGGCGTTGGGACACTCCTCCTGGTCAGGGGGAAAGAGCAAAGGAAATGGCCTGGGACAACTGTGTGGAGGATGGTGGCACTGGGAGCAGGATTCCAGGCACAGGTAGTCCTCAGGTGGGAAGAAGCCAGTATTAGAGGTGAAGGGAACTTGAGAACAGAGGTCCTTCAGGAGATCAAGGTTGACGTATGGCCCCTGCAGGGAGAGAACAAAGATGAGGGCACCAAAGTGTGGTTGAAACTAGCTCAGGAGCCTGCAGTGCCTGCTCAAGGGAGTGGGGTTAGCACCAGCATCACCATAGGGTGGGCCTGGATGAAGGGTCTTCTCTTCCCTTGGAGCTGTCTCCAGGCTCTACTCTCATGCTAGACTCAGTGTTAGAAGCTGAAGTCTGTCTGATGTGGATTCGTGGAACCAATGGCTCTTGCTCCTTACCTGGCAGAAGGGACTCTGTAGCTCAGTTAAGGACTTGGAGATAGAAAAATAGATATGTTGGAGACTGGGTGAGGGACCCTAAGCAACCCAAGGCACTACATGGGAGGAGCACAAGGACATGATGTCAAGAGTTTCCCTGTGAGGAGACAGACTGGATGGCTCTGTCCTGCTCACTTTGCAGGAAGAGGAAGAGCTACATATCAAAAAAAGCGGGGGGGGGGGGGGGGGGGCTTAGGCTTCCGTTCTAGAAACCAAAGTGATTTCTACTCCAGACTTCCAAATGCGAAATCTTAGGACAGGCTAGAAGTACTCTGAAATAGGAACTGGGATTGAGTACAAGGTTACGCTATAACTGGGGTCTTCTATTAGCTGGCAAACATATCAGCAATGGCAGCTCAGCACCATGAATCATGCCTGCCAGCCAGTGATCAACCATGGCTTTCATAAGGACCACATGCAAAAGCCACCTGGGAGGCTCCATAGCGTCAGGCCTCATGTCTTGGGCTTTTCTCAGCTTATGGAGGGCAGAGAGAAGAGGATGGCAGAGAGGCCTGAACATCCATGGTTCTTATGGTGGGCACCCTGTGGCCTAGCTTCTACAGCTAGATGCCAAAGGCTCTGAGTGGGTGGGCCCTTCAGACTAGGCCATGTAACTGTTAGAGGCATCCTCCCTTCTCTTGGAAGGCATGGATTGACTTCTCTGTGGCCACCCACGAGCATGGGAAAGACAAGGCAGGCCCTTGGCTAGCCTGGATAACTACGGGGAACCCAGGGTTCTCAAAATGGGATGAGAGGTTCCCTGCAGAGGGTGAAGACTGGGGGAGAGGACAAAGCCTGGTGGAGACTGGGGATCTTTCTTCCCAAGTGCTGACCTCATGGGTCCTCTCTGTCCAGGGCTTAGGGTTGCTGCTCCGCTGGCCCCCCCTCCCCAAGATGGACTTAGATCTTCTGGGAAGAGAAGGGGACCTCAGACAGCTTTCCAGGGCTTGACTGCACACAAGGAGTTTGCAATGCCTCTGTAGGGTCTCTGTGTCATCTCCCTTCCCACTCTTTCCAGCTGGCCCATCTCAGCAGGAAGCAGAATCGTGCAGGCCAGTTCTTTCCCTCCTTGTTTTTGAAGATGTCCAGAGTGCAGGGCCACTGGCTTTTTACCAATTACCACAGTGGGCAGAGGTTTTGCAGGGCTGGTCCTTTCTGTTTTTTATCATCTCTGGCTTCATGAGCCTCTTTGTTGTTCAGTGTGTCTTGACTTATCCACATTCTAAGGGTAATGTCTGAGACACTGTTACACATGGATGAACATTGTCCAAAGACAGTATCTGGAACAATGGCTCTGAGGACCGGGGATTGGCCTGTCAGAACACTCAGTGGTTACTGCCCTAACACCTAGAGAGTGCCAAAGGGAGGCTCAATTATTTGGAGGGTTCAGGTAGTGTGGGGAAGGCCTGTGTATCTCTTCCACAGGCATTGGACGTTACCTTGTGAACATATCAATCCAGACCTGTCCCAAGAGGTCGTATTCTCTTCTACACCCAGACCTCTGCTGTCAGACCTAGGTATGCTTGGGCCCCCCATTCCAGCCTGAATCCCAGCCCTCACAGGGCTCTTACCTCTTCACCTTTTCTCACACACACATCATAGCAGGCACAGCAGCAGATGATTATAATGGGGGGCTCAGTGACCGGTGCTGGGGGTGGAGCTGGGGGAGGCACTGGAGGAGAGTCCTTTTCTTTCTTTTGGGGCTGGTAGAAGGGAAGAAAACCTGTCTGAGCTTTGTCTGCCACACTGGAACAGGGCCACTGTGCGCTCTGCACAACACCTGTCCCTGTGGGGCCTTTTGGTTTGAAGGTGAAAGGAAGGATGCATCACATACCATGGGGAGGTTTTCCACAGGGAGAGAGCCCCCTCCCAGTTTTCAGATATGCAGCTTCACAAAGTACTGAGCAGCTGAGCTCCCGAGAACAGGATTCCCTGTTGAACCCCGGTCCCCATCCCTATGTTGGAGGTCTTTAGTTCTGTCTTCAGAACTCAGAAGGCCTCCTTCTGAGCCCCTGACTCTCCTGTGTCAGCCTTGCTGGCAGAAGTCTGGCCTGGTTGCTGTCCAGTGGGCCAGCACTAACAGGTGACTGTCCCTTCCATCTGTCTCTGGTTTCTGCATAGGCATCCTCACCCAGGCCACTCTGCAACCAGCACAGTCCAACCAAGGCAGGGAGGCTGCTCCTATCTGAGGCCAAACCCAGGCTCCACCTGCCCCAGCCTCTCTACAATGTCTGGTCCTTACCTGATGGGAGCTGCAAATGCTGACGCACCTTGTCCCTGTGTTTCCCTGGGGACATCCCTCACAGCCCAGGGCCATCTGGGACCCTTTTGCCCTCCTTATCCCTCAGGTCCCTAGGCTTATCCCAGACAATCCTTCTACCCTGCCAGGAGACAGAGATGAAAATATTCATAGGAGCTAGAAGATCCTTATCCTGGAGATGAGAATAAGGGCTTGTTTCAGAAGGCTCTGTTCTCAGCAACCTGGCTTCAGCCTCAGTATCAGTCAGAGTTCACAGAAGTCTCCTGAAAGCCTTTGAAGCAGTAAGAGCAGCTGTTATACTGATTGTTTGACCAAGGTCTAGATCAGAAGGTTCTGGGAATGTTCGTTATCTGGTGATATCGAGAGTCCCCCAGCCTTTGCAGACCCTTTCACCTCGTTGTGTTTGCTGAAGTAGTAGGAGGCCCTGGGTTCAGGCTGAACAATGACGTATTTTGTTAGTTATCATGTCTCTGATATGTGACCTTATCAGGATACAAAGAATGACTCACCGTTGGTTGTGGTACAGGTGCTGGAAGTGCCTTGACAGGCTAGGGGGTGAAACAGACAGGCATGAGATGTAGTTACGGTTTGGAAACTGGTCCCAAGATGCCTTGTGAGTTCAAGTCCTGATCCCAGCCTATGGTACTATAAGGAGGTGTTGTAGCCTACGGCGGACCCTTTGGAGGAAGTTAATCCTCGGCAGTATGCCTTCTTCTCTCAGAACTGGAGATGAGGTATGGACTTCCTTGCCCCACAATCTCATCACAGTATATACTGCTTTCCCACAGGCTCAAAGGGCTGAGACACTATGAACTAGAACCTCCAAAACTTTCTTCTCTCAAAGCTGATTATTTCATGCATTTTGTTGCAGTACAGGAGGGTGACTAACACAGTTCTGTTGTAACTGTGTCACAACACATGACCCTCATCTGTAGGAAAGGACAGATAATCGTCGTCCCTGGGGAATGCGTGTAAGTACCACACATCCTGCTACTGTGCTAGAGAGCTCCACCTGACCCCAAGGAAGCCCGTGAAGAATTCTCAGCATCTTCCTCAGCAGGCTGTGAATGTCATGGTGCTGTCCCAGATTCATGTCCTTGGGTGGGCGGAGAGTACTCACCGATCTGCAGCACAGCCACCAGATCCACCACAGCTCTACAGGAATCAGCAGCAGGAGCAGTACCATGGTGCTGAGCAAAACTTCCTTGCTTGGCTCAGCTGGAGGTGGAGGCACAAGTGAAGTTGGAGGCACAAGTGAAGTTTGAGGCACAAGTGAAGTTGGAGGCAGAGGTGGAGGTGGAGGTAGAGGTGGAGGTGGCTGAGGAGGAGGTGGCGGAGGTGGGGGAGGAACAGGTGGAGGAGGACGGGGAGAAGCAGGAGGAGGTGGGAGTATAGGAGGGGAGCCTGGAAGAGTTGGTTTGGGGATAGGGTTTGATGGTGAAGTTGTCAGAACTGTAGAGGTTTCTGGGGCAGGAGTAGTGGTCACTGGTGGAGGTACCTGTGGGAAAGAAGATCACCATCCTTACCCTAACTTTAATGTGGAACACCAGGAAGCCCCCTTCCTGGATGCTTCCTTGCTCAAAGGCCAGAACCCAGGTGAGGATAGCCCAGGCTCTTTGGCATTCTTTGGATCTCAGCTGCCACTGTGGTCTCAGCTGACAATATGCTGGACTACAGGTGATCAGATCTCTGAGAGAAGGCCAGGCTGATGCTTGACCCCAAGATATAGGATGCTTTCTTGCCCCTTCCCCACCATCTCTACAGTGTGGAACTTGTCTCAGCCTATGTGGCCCTTCCTCAAAGGGTCACAGTCTTGCTTAGAGCAAGGACTCACTCGTGTGAGGTCCCTGTGACTTAGAAACACCTTGGCAGAAAACACAGGCCACATGGAGGGTTGGCAGTGATAGTGGCGGCGGCTGCCAGGGCGGACACCTGCCCACCCCCTTATCCCTGTCCTTCTAGAAACTAGGATGGACCGCCCAAAGTGCCTGTGTAGCATAGGCTACTCCTGGGTCTCGCCTAGCCCCCTCCTCATCTTTGACTTTCCAGGAGAATCCATATCCTCCCAGGGCCTCTACCTACCCAGGGCTATGGAACCCACTGGGATACTTACACAGTTAGAAGTATTCACACGGATGCCGTGAGCGAGGAAGTCTTGTCCATTGGTCAGGCTAACTTCAACCAAGATGATTCTAATGCACAAAAAATGACAGACCTCAAGAAGCGGCCTAGAGATCAGCGCCTGCACAGGGGTTTTCTTCATGGTAACAATTCTGAACTTCTAGCACTTGGGCCTCTCAGAATGGACAGGTGAGCCATGAGAGATTATTGCCCAAGCACAAAGAATCAACTTGTGCAATGATGGCAAAGTGGATGGTTCAGGACATGGCCTTTGATATCATTATAGCAGCAGGCTATAAACAAGGCAGTGTTGCTTTATGCCCTGTACAACTCTCTGGACTTATCAGGTTTGTTGTCTTAGCATTGGAACACCAGGCATTGATGATACTCTTATTTATCATCCTTTGCTCCCAGCTCTGAGCAGAGCCTGGGCACTGGTCAATTCCATGAGGATCACCAACAAGGCCAGGAGATAGAGTATCCAGAGCTCACCTGCAGACAAACAGATGCTCTACAAGAGAGGGGAAACCAAATCTGTATACCATGAGACCTTCATTGTCTCTGGATTTATAGGGTCAAGAAGGATGGGCACTTACTGTCCAGGTTGCTCTATCTTTGGTGCAGGACAATACATGACAGTGGCGTTCTTCACAGTTGGATTTTTATCTAAAGAAAGTGGCACAAGAGGAATGTCAATTGTCTTGCTCGTGTACCCAATGTCACCTCAAACTCTGCATGACAGTCAGAGCTGAGATCTTAGCACTTCGGTAATGATTGAAAGTAGATGGTTGGTGCTTCAAAGTCAAATGCAATTCTTGGCACTCTTGCATACTGTGGGCCACGGCCATCTTCTCTGAGCTGATGTTAAAAGTGAGACCAATGAGGAGAGGCCAGGGAATCACAGGGGTTTCAGTTGATCTGCCAAGGTTGCGGCTGAGGAGGAAGGGACAAGCAAGGGTGGGCGGGCTGAGCTGTGGGAAGAGGTCTTGCTTTGTTTCAAGTTTTCTGACTCTTTTTGGAGCCACACAGATCCTGGACCTAGAGGCCACAGAGCTTGCTGATGGTTTGGAGGTTGGATTAAGAGAAGTCAAGGATGACATCGGGATAAATAACCAGCGAGATTGTATGAATGCCACCACTAAGCTAGAGAATCTAGCAGAGAGGTTGTTGGTGACTATTTCTGTAGGAACCTGAGAAGGGCACAATAATTGTGACGTTCTCATCTCGCCTCCCTAGCTTGGTCCAGAGGAGAGGGCTGAGTGGAATCTCTGCTGGCAAGGAGGTCCAGCTTTCCCGCATGTCCCACCCCACTGGGAATGGGTTAGCAAGGGTGGGAAGCTTGCTTGGCCGAGAGGAAGGATTTCTGTGGAAGATATGCATCTCTGAGGCACTGAGAGGGTTTACTTACCGGTGATGGTGGAGTCATTGAACTTGAATCTGCAAATAACTTCGTTGAGATTCTTTGCATTGTGAAAGCCGTATCCTCTTAAGAGCACTGGGTGATTCTCTGCAAGGAAAACATGAGGTAGAGGTGGTATGGCCCTGGTTGCATAGTTTATAGTGGCCCCAGACAGGATTTCCAAGGCCCCGTGAGAGGCAATAGCTATGTCTGGGCCAACATCTGTGGGTTCTACAGCCCAATTCCTTCTATGTCACCCATGGTCTATGCCAATGTATCTTAGTGGAGCTTTGTACGTGTTGATCACCTTTCTCCACCAGTCTTGATCTAATAAGCCTGCAGAACCCACCAAGCATACTGAGACCAATCCTAAACTCCCATGGTTCCAGATGGGAGTCTCTAGAAATAAGGCTAAAACAGGAAGTGCAGAGGAGGCTCCTGACCCCTCTAAGAGTTTTTCTCATAGGAGACATTTTGTTTCAGCTGCAAAGCCAGAAACCAACATATCTGTTCTCAACTACTTCGTCGTCCTTACCCATTGAAGACTACATCTCATAAGCAAGCTGGTTCTAAAAGCAGAGGATCTGCCCCCTGGCTTTTAGTCCAATATGCAAGGGACACAGAGAGGGTCTCTTGGCAGCTATTCTCACAGGAGGCAGGCAAGATTCTCTATCATTCATCTGGACAGATGCCATGGGATAGTCCTGGCTCATTCCTGGGCCCCATGCACTTCCGATGCTCCATGGAGCTGACCCTCCTGAGTCTTTGTGGCACACAGGTTGACCCAGAAACAGCTTTAGGAAACAGTCCATACTGCTTCATTTGGGGTACAGGCCTTGGGATTTCCCTCCGAGTGACAAGTACCCTGAATGTACCAGCTTTGCACAAGATAACCAGTAGTTTAACAGGTCAGTGGCTGAGCTGGTGTCTGGAGGCACCTGTCACCATGACTCAGCTGCAATGAGAATGACAACTTGGAGTTTGTCACAGCTACCCAGACACAAAGCCCCGTGTATTTAGGGATAGAGAGGCATGCAGCAACTGATTGGGGCTGCAAGGCTGGGCTTCTTTACCCGGAAGCAGGAGAGCACTTGTAGGAGAAGGCTCCTCTCCTCCTTCACTGCTCAGTCAGCAAACCCCCCACTTTCTACAGTATGGGAAAGATTAGTGGCATCCAGAGCCGAGAACTCAAATGTCCTTGGTGTCTATCAGGTTCTAGAACCTGGAGTCTAGATTTTCATCTGTCACCACACTATCTACTGTTTCATGTCTCCCAACAATCCTGGCACGGGATTCCCATTCCTTGAGGGGAAACACTTCGGTCTCCCCCACATGTGGCCCTTTACCCCAGCCTGGGCACTATGGATATCAATCTTTGTCCTGTCTTCTCAAACCTGGGGCCATGGATCCCACAGAACACAAAAATCAGGGCCTAGCTGTCTGAGCTGGAGGCAGCCCATCCGCTAAGCTGTCCCCACAGGAGGAGACTTGGGGTTTTCTCTCTCCCTTTTTATCAGTGTAAGTATATGCTGTCCACATGAAGACCAAGCCTGTGTACATAAAGCACCTGAAAAAGAGAGTTGGCCTTCTAAGACTACACAGGCATGTTCTTGGCACACTGATAGGGGAGCACTAGGCTGGAGAGAGGGTACCTTTGTTAGGTTCTACGAGGATGGCTGTCTTTGTGGGTATTTCAGTCAAGCATGCAGGCTTCCCCCTGTTCCCTGTAGCACAGTGGATGTCCAGTTGGGCCTGATTTCTTGTTTTCATCAATTGACGTGGTCATATGGTTGCTGTCCATGTTATATGGATGTGGAATCTTACATGTCCACTCTTGGCAGCATTTGAAGCTTCTTGGAGGAGCCACAATGATAGAGTTTAAATGTCCTTCGTCTGAATCGGAGAAGCTCCTCAGATTAAAACTCGAAAACTCTTTCTGAGGCTCAACAGGTCTCCACAAGTGGAAATACTCTTAAAATTTACATTTAACCTCATGGCGAGTTATAGTTGAAATGTAGTTGCACCAGAAATAACGTCTGATGTCACCTTTAAGCTGTATGCACGCAGTGTATGATGGAACTTGAGTCCCACCCCCAAGATATCCTATTGTGTCTGTGTAAATATTACAGAAGTAGAAATAGTATAACATCTAAAATAATTGTAACAGCAAGGGCTGTGGATATGGGTGCTTAGCATGTGGTGGCTTTCCGATTGTGCTTTTCCTACTTTACAACTAGAATATTTGTTCTGAAACAGAAAAGACGACAATTGCATACACACTAATATTGCTACCACTGACACATACCCCTTGACAAACGTACATCCCATTAAACCAGTCATAGAGATAACACACCTGCTTGCCCCCTTTAAACCACAAACCTACCACACACTCAGTTCATATAAGTACACAAGACACACGCTCTAGGTGTCCTATGTGTAGTTGCTTCAACACTGTTTAGAAACACAACACATATCATACTTCTTAACAGTAAATATCAAACACACCACAAGCATACATACAACATCTACCGCATGCCCCATATACTCATTATATACACCCACCACACATACCACACACAAATTACACAAAACCCACACATGCCACATGCGACATGGGCACCTTATAGAGCTTATGTATGTAGAATAACACAGCACAAATCCCACAAACAAAGCACACATGATGTGTGTGTACATATGCATATAACACAAACACCAAATGTAGACTGCAATGTGCTACATAAGACACACATGCCATGTAGATAAGTTGCACAAAAGTATACATCACGTATCCCCACCTCAACCCCACACACATTCTTATACCACAAGTAGGGACATAGGAAACAAATACACACTGTCACCCAACCATATGTCACACAGACCACCTCTACCACCTCCACCCATACCCGTACTAACACATATATCACTACCACATATAGCAAGCAGCTGCTCTTCAAATCTCACCTGCGCACGGAAACTCCACCTCTCTGAGCTCAAGGCAGGTCATTGTGCCAATCTAATGGAGAAAGGGAAGAATGCATAGGCAGGGAGGACTTTGGGGGCCCGGGGAGATGCTGTCACTCACACTGCTTGTGTTCAGCCTGCTCACCGTGTCTACTAGCTCATGTAAATCTTTAGGATGGTCCAAAACGAACACATTTTCGTCGTTGTCTGTAATCTCATTCAGCTACAAAAGAGAGGGTATCTTGAAGCTCAAGCCAGAAGACAGAGGACACAGGGGGTCCTTAGATCTTAGCTACTTGCCCTCAGGAGATGATGACTTCGAAGTGTTAAGGTCAGAGGTCAGCTTACCCAACCATTAAGTCTGTTTCTGCAGTGGAACCTGTATGGACCATCCCCTGGGAAGTCTGGTCTGTACCAGAGCATTTTCACTAGTAGGCTTCAGAGGGCCCCTGCTTACCTGGGCCAAGTTACCTTTTGTCTATCGAAGTTGTTTATACCGACACAGTAAACATACGCCCCCATGCTTCGAGCTTTAACAGCCTAAGAGAGAGGAGGTATTGATTAAAAAGAGTCAAAACATACAAAGTTCTTGGGAGCATGGGTCAGACTCACCTCCTCCTTAGACTCCTTCCATACTTGTGGTGTCATTTCCCCGCAAATGACAGCAATGATCAGACTAGGCCTCTTAGTGGCTGACAAAGAAACAAAGAACCGTATGTTGGATGGGGCTGCAGGCCCAGGGCTGTTTACAACTGGTAGATCTGGTGAGCCTCACTCTTCAGCCTCCTGAGACAGGAGCCCAGACACAGAGAGAGCACCCACTATTAGATAGAACCCCTAAAGAGTTAAGGCCTTCCATTAGGTGATTGGGGCTCTCAATGCTCTTGAACTACAGAATCTATGCCTCAAGGGTAGGCTAAAAACACATGATAAATCCAGCCTGTCCCTGGATAGCAAGAGGAAAAGATAGCTCTTGTGTCAGTAATGCCCAGTGAGATTTGTTTGTGCCAATTCTAGGTATGTTCCCAGGGCTTTTCTTCTGCCAATGGTGGGTTCAGTGAGTCAGAACCACAAATCACAGTGTCTTGGACAAAAGACCCCAGACCCTTAGCATCTTTCCCTACATGGTCCAACCTGTTCCAGACAAGTGCCTCAGACCTACACTCTGGAGGGACATGGGTCCTTCCTTTTGCATGACAGTTGTTCTGGCTGATACATGAGCCTATGAGGAAGAGATGGAAGAGGCCGGATAGCCTATGATAGCAACCATGAAGCCCTGGTTTCCACCCCACAGAGTCCTCAGTCTGCTCGGCCCTCATGTTTTCTTGTTTCCATTCACCAGCACATTTGCAGGCCAAGGACCAGTGAGAACAAAGCCTACGCAGGACCACATGCAGCTTCCCATCATCTCAGAAGCATCCCAAGTTGGGTGCTGTGCTCAAAGAGGCCTGCTGTGCAGGGATGGGGAACACTGCCTTTAAGAGACTCGAAGAGAGAGGAAGAGAGAGATACAGGCTCATCAGGGAGCTCAGCTCTGTGGGTCCCACTCCTCCGCCGAAGGGGCAGTCAGCTCACCTCCCGAGTTGACCGTTTGGATCTGTTCATTAGCCTGCCAAGAAATGAAGAAAACCTGGTGACTCTGGAGTAAGATGAACCCCCCCCCCCCGCCCCTGTGGTAGTCTACACTGAGCCTGTGCTCATATGTGGTTCTAGCCCTCCGTACCTTTTCCAGTCCTCTCTGTAGGTTTGTTGATCCTTCTATTACAAGGGTCTCGAGTTTGGTGAGCGCTTGGCGGATTTTCCATCTGAAGTTGAAAGAAGCATGAGATGAGGCATGCTGACAGTGCCAAACTAGCTTCAGACTCTTGCACAGATTTGACCCCTGTGTAGACTGTGAGTGTGGGGAAGGGACCAGGTCCTGGTACCCCCATTTTGTCCCAGGTCTTTCTCTAGCCCTGATCCCATTAGCACCGAGAAAGTTCAGAAGGTAATAGTGGGTTAGCTTAGTTGGTCTCATAGGAATGTCTGGGTTTCTCTGAGGTTCTAACTGCCTTAGACTTTGGGTACTTTGATAGAGACTCTGCTTGTGCACCCTTAAGGTGTATGGTGACATCCTGGGGATGTGTGTCTGACCCAGGGACTCTGAGGCACTGCACTCCTAATGGGGACCTAACGCCATGGACATTCTCCTTTTGAGCAGTTTTTTTTTCAGTGGATGGGCCTGAGAGGACAATACTACTCTGCTGAGTCACTGTCCAGCTTCTATCTCATGGTCACAGAGCCCTGACTGCCTCTCTTCCTTCTGCCCTGCTAAAGGCAGCAGTCAATATGCTCACACCTGAGTCCTGACGCAGACTCCATGTCCAGAAAACCTTAATCTGGAAGACAGACCTAGGGGCTGTCTGAGAGGCTTTCTTCCCAAGGCTGGAAAGGAACACGGCCTGTCGGGTGCTATTAAAGCACACAGGACACACTGGGGTAGGCAGGACTCGCTCTTGTGACTGTTCTAGGACAGGAAGGATATGTGTGTGAGGGATTTAGAGTAATCTGACATGACAAGGCTGAGCAGGCTCAGCAAGTGACCTAGAATGAACTGAGTGGCTTTCTGTTGGGACAATGAGAACCTGCTGTGGTCTAAGCTCCCAGGGTCCCATGCCTGGCCCAGCTAAACCCTGTCTAGAAGTGGAGGACGCCATGCCCACAATCCCCAGTGAGCACCAAACCAGAGGCTTGTGCATTCTCCTTCAGCTCTTCCCCCGTCCACCCCAGGCCCTTCTCTCATGTCCAGCCTAGCCCCATTTCCCCTGTCCAGTCTAGTCTTCTACCCTCTACCTAGGTCAACTGCTTCCCTTCTATTCAGGTTAGGCTTTTTCTCTATCCAGCCCAGCCCCTGATGGCTCTCTAGGTTTCTTGCAAGACTCCACTGTAAATGTCCTTGCTGCTATCTCAAACTCGGTCAGGTCTTTCCAAACCCAAGCCACTGGATGTACCCTGCTTGGCCTTCCTTGGGTCTTGGAAATAGCCCTTACTGTTCCTTTTGAAGTGCCATCTCCATAAGCCTTGGGATTGTCTCTTTTCCCTCTTTACTTCTAGTTTTCCTCCAGGGCCCTGGATAGAGGGCCCCACAACTCCAGACACTTTTAGTACTAAATATTACTGCCCCCTTCTCTTCTCCCCTTGTTCTGTAGAAGTCACAGACAGGGCATCTAAAATTCTCCCTCATAGACAGACTTGCCACCCTCACAGTTTCTTGCCTCTGGGATTATTGGCACAGAAGAGCCCTGAGTTGCTCACTGGGCCAGTAGGGTAAGCAGGTGTGTGTGTGTGTGTGTGTGTGTGTGTGTGTGTGTGTGTGTGTATTTGTGAGTGTATATATAGATATATAGTAGATGCATATATATGTATATGGTTATGTGCATGTATATGTGTATGTGTATATGTATGTATAGGTATGTGCATGTGTAGGAATAGATGTAGATGTGTATACAGAGAGCAACTCAACTTCCTCAATGGCTGCATGTCTCTCATACCTTCCTATAGCACCCAGTTCTGGGGAGTTATGGTCTTACCCTAAGGAGAGTCCAAGGGGATACTAGCTGCACTGCTGTTTGGTTCATACACACACACACACACACACACACACACACACACACACACACACCTATGTGTGTACATATACACACATATGTCTCTAATACACACCTACATTTAGGCATACACATATACATGCCTATACATACATATACACATATACATGCCTATACATACATATATACATATACAAGGCCATGTACATATAACACATCCATTATATATCTATAAATGCACTCACAAATTATATATATATATATATATATATATATATATATATATATATATATATCCCTACTGACCCAGGCAAATAGTAAACAACTCTCAGATTGGGACACACACAGGCAAGACCTTGAAGGGACACATATCTGCCCAGCCATCTCCTTAGTTCCTAAGTGTTTGTATGTTCAGGACCAAGGGAAGATCCAGAAGTGATGGAGGGAAAGGGAGTAGAGAATTTCTGGAGTTGCTGGGTCTGTGAGTTCTAGTGAAGAAGTGAAGAAGGTTCTTAAGGGGGCTGGTGATCTGGGGCTTGAAGTCAGCTATCATGGGGGGCAATGGAAACCACATGGGAGTCTTTCTGAAGCTGGAAACTCCTTGTGTCCAGACCACTGGGCAAGCCTACCTTTCTGGGAGGAGTGGCATCTTGATTGAAGCTCTGGTATCAAAGAGAATGAAGCTCATACGCTGCTTGGGGCTGAGGACAAAACACAGCCCATGAGAAACTGATGTAACAGCCCTATATATAGCCTGATAGGAAGCAGACAGAGCAGAGAGGGAACATATGCCAAATCTCTGCTCCCACCCCATCAGTTCTGCACTTGGAACATTTCATAGACTGGGACTCCAGACAAACTTAAAAGATTTTTGAAGCCTATGGAGATAAAGGATTTCTGGGAAGAAAGATTGCTAAGATGGTTCCCTGATTATTTGGCCCCATTTTGGTGCCCCAATTCATCTTACTAATACCCCTCGCACCCCTTGTCCCTGATGCAAAAAGGGCTTCTACTGGGCCAGGGACTGTAAGTCTAAGTTTAATCTCAATGGTCAACCTTTAAACTCCCCCCCACTCCCTGACCCGGGGCTGACCTCAGCTCTGTTAAATAAGGGGGAGCCTCCAGTTAGTGCTAACTGGACTGTGCTTCTTGTCCCTAGGCTCTGCCCTAAGATGACCCTTGCCTTAGGCAGAAAACTTTTCGCTTCCTCACTGACACTCGTGCAAATCAAATGGTGATTAGAAAGGAGGAAGTCCCCCACTCTTGGCAGCTCATTCCAGGCCCGCCCTTACTGGGCCTGGGGGGACAATCAACCTCATGGGAGACAGTCTCCTGGCTCTCCTGGGAGGACCATGATGGCTCTCATGACGAAGTGCGCCCTCTTGTGGTTTCTGACTTAACAGCTAACAGGGCCAAGATATACTTGGGGAGGAGGTTGAGGCCTTCATTACCACTGATCATAAAAAGTTTTATTATGACCTTTTGGATACAGAAGAGTATGAACAGTCGTTTGACCATGGGAAAGGTAGTGTTTCCTGATAGAGATGATCTTCATTTTGAGAAGATGTGCCAACAATGCCCTTTGTTTCAACCCAATTCTAAAGGCCACTTCTCGGCCCCCAGTACCTAAGATCCACTGGAAACTGGGAGACCCCATACGGATTGAGCAGTGGCCTATCCCTGCCCCTAAATTACAATTATACCTTTTGGTACAACAGCAATTAAAATTGGGACATTTGAGGGCTTCTACCAGCCCTCGGAATACTCCTGTTTTTGTGATTAAGAAAGCTAATGGGTCCTGGAGGATGTTACATGATTTGAGAAAAATTAATAACAGAATGATTCCTTTTGGGACCCCCCAGAGGGGACTCCCATGGATCCCAGTGATCCCTAACACCTATCATTTGACCATCATTGACATTAAAGATTGTTTCTTCTCCATTCCCCTAAACCCTGGAGATAGTGAGAAGTTTGCCTTTTCTATTCCTTCTGTTCATTTTGGTGGGCCTGATTCTAGGTTCAAGTGGACGGTTCTACCCCAAGGCATGGCCAATAGCCCTCCCACCATGTGTCAATATTATATGCTTAATATTTTTTATCCTTTTTAGATGATTCCAATATTTCATTTTACATTTTTATGTATGATATTATTTTGGGTATTCCTAGATTTTTGGGTCTCCAGGAGCTTACTGTCTCTCCATTCTTAAATATAATAATTTTTGGGTTGCTTCTGAAAAGGTTCAAAAGGTACTGTTATTTAAGATCCTGGGATCCATGTTGTTCTTGGATACTGTGTCCTCTGTTAAGCCTCAACTTCAAATTCAAAATTCCTATACCCTCTGTACTGGCTAGTTTTGTGTGTCAACTTGACATAGCTGGAGTTATCACAAAGAAAGGAGCTTAAGTTGAGGAAATTCCTTCCTGAGATCCAACTGTAAGGCATTTTCTCAATTAGTGATCAAGGGGAAAGGCCCCTTGTGGGTGGTGCCATCTCTGGGCTGGTAGTCTTGGTTCTATAAGAGAGCAGGCTGAGCAAGCCAGGGGAAGCTGAGTAAAGAACATCCCTCCATGGCCTCTGCATCAGCTCCTGCTTCCTGACCTGTTTGAGTTCCAGTCCTGACTTCCTTTGGTGATGAACAGCAATGTGGAAGAGTAAGCCGAATAAACCCTTTCCTCGCCAAGTGCTTCTTGGTCATGATGTTTGTGCAGGAATAGAAACTCTGACTAAGACACCATCCCACAGTTACAAAAGCTTTTGGGAGAAATTAATTGGATGAGGTCTTGGATCACTGTTGCCACAGAAGATCTAATACCATTTGACCTCCTTAAGGGAAATGACCTCTTCACCCCTATAGTGTTGACATCTGACCATATCCAGCTGATAAATAAGATTCAACATGCCATTGATTCAACCACCCTTAAATGATATGATCCCAGCCTACCCCTTATTTTGATATCTTCCCTGTAGAAATGTTGTGCACTGGGCTACTTGGTTAAGAGGGCAAACCTGTCCATTAGATCCACCTTTCAATGGGAAGGACCTCTTAAATTTATTCTATGGCTAACCAGCTGGCTGATTGCATTGTTAAGAGGAGAGATCTTTCCGTTAGGCTCTTTGGAACAGAGCCTTCTGCCCTCATTACCCCATTTAAAAACACAGATTTCCTTTGGTATAGAGAAAAAATAGCTGGGTCACTCTGGCCCTAGAGGGCTTTCCAGGTGAGATTGATTGCCACGTAGGACCATATAAGTGGACGAGTTCCTTTTCCAGACGTGAATGGAAGTCCCTCTCACCCCCCCCCCCAGGCTCTTTCTTTCTAGCCCCAATCCAAATTATCCACCATCTTTACTGATGGTGGGCACCTGGGGTCCTCCATTGTTGTTTCCCCACTATGGATGAAGGTCCATCGCCTGTAAAGTCAGGCCTCCAAAAAATTGAGGGGTCTGCCCAATTTAAAGAGTTGTTTGCAGTGGTTCTGGCATTAGATATGATTTCTGAATCCTTAATTTGTTTTCTGACAGTCTCTATGTAGTAAACTTACTGCCTAATTTGGTAGAGGCTCATATTAGTCTTGATTCTAACCCCATCACCCCCCAACCCCATTATTCAGGCACGTACTCTACTAAAACAAAGACAACATCCTATTTTTCTCCAACACTTTCGAGGTCATCAAGACCTCCCAGGGTTCCTATCCACCAGGAACTGTCTGACAGATCAACTTGCCTCAGGCTTACAATGCCATACTTTTGCAGAGGCATCTCAGTTCCACTCATTAACTCATGTCAACTGGAGGGGCCTAGGACATACATACCCCCAGGTTCCAATAAAAGACCTTATAAAGATCATCTGTACCTGTAGGTCTTGTCAGTCATTCTTACAGGTACCTCCCCTCCAGCCCATGGGGAGTAATCCTCAGGGGCTCCACCCTAATAATCATTGGCAATTCGAAGCTATTCACTATTCCCCATTTGGGAAGCTAAATATATATATTTGTGACTGTTGATACCTTCTCCCATGTGTGTTGGGCATTGGTGCACTGGAAAAATCTAAACATGCTATTAGCCATATGCTTCAATGTTTTGCCATTCTCGGACTTCCAGGTCAAATTAAAACAGATAATGGCCTGTGTTTTACAAGCAAGCCTTTTTCTCCAGAGGTGGAAGATCTCCCACACTATGGGCATCTCTTACAACTAGAGAGGACAGGCAATTGTCGAAAAGACAAAATCAACCTTTAAAAATCTCAGTTACAAAAACAAAAGGGGGAGTCTTTACCCCCACATGACCAGTTTAAAAAGGCATTATTCACTTTAAATATTTTAAAATTTTTCAAAAGAAAATACTCAGTCGTCCCCATTTCAAAGACATTGGACCTCCTCCATCTCCTATAGCTTGATATGAGACAGACAGAGGAACCCACTGACCCATTCCTGACAGCCAGGAAGGGATTCGGCTGCATATTTCCCCAAAGTGAAAAAAGACCAATCTGGATACCTGCCAGAGATATAAAGAATATGCCTCAACAAGGGGAGGCTGACAATGACATTTCCAGGGAGTCCACCTGTCCTGAGAAACCCCTCTATGCTTCTTCCTCAGGAGGCCAAGATGGTCAAGAAAATGAGCCTGCTGCTGACATAGATGCTGCTCCCCATCTTGACTGAGGTAGGATTCGGTGACCCCCAAGGAGCAGGAGAGATCCTCAAAAAACCAAACCAAACCAAAACCAAAACCACCACCACCACCACCACCACCACCATCGCCACCGCCACCACCACCACCGCCAATTGGGTAATCCCTGTGATTGTAAAGGAGACACCTATGACCTGGGAGGCACCACTCTACAGATAATTGACAGTGACGCCAATCGTGTCCCTGTTCAAAAGTGGGAAAAATGCTGCTTCTATGCTAATCGATCCGGGATCATTCAAAACAAGATAAAGAAGCTTCAGGAAGACCTAGAAAGGAGGCATAGAGAGTTCCAAGACAACCCATTGTGGATTGGATTTCGTGTCCTATTACCCTATTTCCTCCCTCTCCTTGGTCCCTTCCTTCTCCTTCTCCTTCTCTTGACTGTTGGACCACATGTGCTCAATCAGCTCACTTGATTTATCCATCAGAGGGTAGAAGCAGTCTGGCTTCACCAAGTTGAGGTCCATTACCAAAGACTTGTCTCTTCCAAGCCAGGCTCTACATATCTCTCTGCCTATGAGCCCCCACTTCTCAGCTCTCCACCTGACCAATGATGGGTAAGATCTCAGATGTGCTGAGACAACCTAAGACAGGTCATGGAGAACCCCTCTTTTTTGAGCCAGAGTGACACATGGTATCCAGAGATGGGTAAGATCCCCATGTGTGGGACAATCTAAGACAGGAGGTATGTAACCTGTTCATTACAAAAACAAAAGGGGAAAATGTTGGGCTCCATTTTAGTCCTGGTTTGAGCCTTGAGGACAAACCAGAGTGTGGCTCAAGTTTTGAGACCTGTCTCAGTCACTTCTTTAAGGGGGGGGGGGCGCTTAGCAAGACCTATTTGGTCCTACTTCTGCCCCACCTTTGTTGATGTAGAGCTTTGCCATTAGCCCTGTCAGCCACTCCATACCCTCAGTTACCCTTCCCCGCCTCCTACATCACCTTACCCCACCAAAAATTCCCCTCCTTATGTTCTGAACTTATATAAGCAAGAGACTGATGCCATAAAGTTGAGTTCCTGCTTTGACAAGACTCCCGGCTCGGTGTGTTTCTTTTTTTTTTTTTTTTTTTTTTGGTTTTTTGAGACAGGGTTTCTCTGTGTAGCCCTGGCTGTCTAGAACTCACTTTGTAGACCAGGCTGGCCTCAAACTCAGAAATCCTCCTGCCTCTGCCTCCCGAGTGCTGGGATTAAAGGCATGCGCCACCACGCCCAGCTGGTGTGTTTCTTTTTGGCCATCGACACTTGCCATCTCGCTCAGCCCCGGAGAGACCCTGTGAGACAGGACCTCTCTCCTCTCATCTGGACCTGCTGGCATGGAGCCGGCATCTGATCCCTTCTTGTGCTGCAAACCCAATACACATAGACACATACAAACATGTGTACAAGTACATATATGGGATCCTAGTTCCTATTCTGTTGCTGTGATAGAGTGCCCTGATCAAAGGCAACTTAGGACAGAAAAGGGCATCTTTGGCTTACACTTCAGGTTATAGATCAGAATTTCAGGGAATTCATAGTGACATGTGCTTGAAACAGCTGCTCAAAAGTATACCCACAGTCAAGAGCAGAGAGATATGAATATACTCTTAACAGTTCAGGACATCTGAGCTAGATCTTCTTCACCTTCAATTAATGATCAAGACATGACCACAGGTCAATTTGATCTAGATAATTCCTCAACTGAGGCTCTCCTCTCAAGTGATTCTAGGTGGTGGTAGCTGACATCTAAAACTAACCAGCACTATGCTGAACAGGCAAGCCCACAATGACACTCCTCCCTGGGATCTGCCCTCTACCTTGTACTTCTTCTGCTGTCATGGTCTTCCCTTGTTCAATTCCCCCCTTCCCCCTCTCTGACCTGTATTCCTCATTTCTGAGGCAGGATTAGCCAGTGCTGAAAAGATCCTTAGGACCAGTATATTCTGTTCCCTGGTATGTCTAGCATTCTAGCTTTGACCTCTGCTTCCTACACAAGGCATTCCCATGACCCCAAAACTAGTCTGCCTGCTAGTGGCCACTGCTGGATAGGAGCTGTAGTGTGCAGGCATACTTCACATATTTCTCCACCATATCTTCCCAGGACGTGTACAAGTCACCCCATTCGTTCACGGCTTTGGACCTGCAAGGAAAGGAGTCTTGAGTCATAAGAAGGAAGTGGATCATGTGAGTGAGAAGTGGATCATGGGAGAATTGCTTTTGCCTTCCCTTCTTTCAACAGACTTCTAAAAGGGCTGCTTCCTCCTACCTTGTGCTGACCACAGATATCACCCTGGGAGTCTCTCACCTTCCCCCTTTGCCCCCCTGCCCCAGGGAGAGATCCTTCTGGTGTTCACCCTTTCTTATAACACCTCAAATTCCTCACATTCTTCTAAATTTTCCAATATTCAAAAGGTAGATGAAAAAAAAAGATAAAAAGTATCGGGCAGGGTGTGGTGGCACACGCCTTTAATCCCAGCACTTGGGAGGCAGAGGCAGGCGAATTTCTGAGTTCAAGGCCAGCCTGGTCTACAAAGTGAGTTTCAGGACAGCCAGGACTATACAGAGAAATCCTGTCTCAAAAAAAAAAAAAAAAGACAAAAGGTAGATGAAGACATTTCCTCCAGGAGGCTGGCTTCAGCCATGGAGAATAAGTGTTTGAGACTACTTTAATCTCTCTCTCTCTCTCTCTCTCTCTCTCTCTCTCTCT
>LR749750.1:1637400-1653153 GCA_902729485.2 Mus minutoides
ATGCGATCTTAAAGTCCTGGGATGTCCCTAGCTGTGTCCGCTGGGCTCGGAGGAAGGATGGGGGGGAGGCCTGTGCTCAGGCTGGGAGCCATTCTGCTTTTTTTCATGCTGTCCTCACACTGATATCTCTTGTCTTCACTCCTCCCACTGGTTCTCTTTTGCCACCTCTACCTTTTCTTCTTCTTCCTCCTTAACAGTCCCCTTTGACATCACACACACACACACACACACACACACACACACACACACACTACTCATGTGCATACTACACACACACATAACTCATGTGTATACTACACAACACATACACACACAAACTACTCATGCGCACAACACACATGTGCACACATGTACACACACACACACACACACACACACACACACACACACACACACACACACACACACACAGAGGTTTCCCACACGTTAAAGTATTCCAGCTTTCTTAGCACCCTGTAGAACTTAGGCATCCTGATTGGGAAAGCTGCTTTACCTTGGGTGTAAACTTAGCAGTCAGTCCCACAAAACCCAGAGGAAGCCTCACTCCCAGGCACTCTAACATGACTAGGATCATAGGATCATAGGTGCCCTGAGCAGACCTTGAGCATTAATTCCACATCCAGTCCCACAACATCCAGAAGAAGCTTCACTCCCAGGCACTCTAACACTCCCAGGATCCCAGGAGCTTGGTCACACCAGGATCTCAGAAACAACTTGACTCCCAGGAGCTCTGACACACCTAGGATCTCAGGATCACAGGATCCCAGAGTCATAGGGATCTCAGAGGCAGCTGAACTCTGAAGAGTTCTGACACAACCAGGATCACAGGAAGGACAGGCCGCAGTCAGATATAGTGAGGACAGGTCGCAAGCATCACCAAAAGAATACAAGAGATAGAAGAGAGGATCTCAGGCAGAAGATACCATAGAAAACACTGACACAAAAGTCAAAGAAAATGCAAAAAACAAAAAGCTCCTAACCCAAAACATCCAGGAAATCCAGACACAATGAGAAGACCAAACCTAAGGATAACAGGTATAGAAGAGAACGAAGTTTCCCAACTTAAGTGCCCGTAAATATCTTCAACAAAATTATAGAAGAAAACTTCCTTAATGTAAAGAAAGAGATGCCCTTGAATATACAAGAAGCCTATAGAACTCCAAATAGACTCTACCAGAAAAGAAATTCCTCCTGTCATATAATAATCAAAACACCAAATACAATAAACAAAGAAAGAGTATTAAAAGCAGTAAGGGAAAAAGGTCAGGTAACATATAAACACAGACCTTTCAGAATTACACCAGACTTCTCACCAGAGACTATGAAAGTTAGAAGATCTTGGGCAGATGTTATACAGATTCTAAGAGAACACAAAGGCTACTATACCCAGCAAAGCTCTCAATTACCATAGATGGAGAAACCAAGATATTCCATGACAAAACCAAATTTACCCAATATCTTCCCATGAATCCAGTCCTACAAAGGATAATAGATGGAAAACACCAACACAAGGAGGGAAACTACACTGTAGAAAAATCAATAAATTAATCACTCAACAAACCCAAAAGAAGATAGACACACAAACATGATTCTACCTCTAACAAAAAAATAACAGCAAGTAACAATCACTTTTCTTTAATATCTTTTAACATCAATGGACTCAATTCCCCAATAAAAAGACATAGACTTACAGACTGGATACATTTATAGGACCCAGCATTTTGCTGCATACAGTAAACACACCTCAGTGGCAAAGACAGATGCTACCTCAGAATAAAAAGTTAGAAAGCAATTTTCCAAGCAAATGGTCCCAAGAAACAAGCTGGAGTAGCCATTTTAATATGGAGTAAAATCAACTTTCAACCAAAAGTTATCCAAAAAAAAAAAAAAAAAAAAAAAAAAAGGATGGGAAGGCTGCTTCATTGAGGCACCTCCAGGTGAGGGCAGGCATAGGCCTGTCCTATACCCTGGCATCTCAATTCTCAACAGGCCACATGAGCACAGGCACTTCCAGCCCTGCCTATTAGATCTCTTTATGGCCTCTTTAGTGAGATGCACATCTCTGCTTTCCCAGGGCCACATTCTTTGGAATGTTAAAACTCTGGACAGGTGAGGAAAGCCATTTCAAGAATGGGCCAGTAGTAGAGCTGTTTATTTCTATTTATTTTTTAACTTAATCATTTTAGTAATTATTGGGAAATTACACATGATGCACCCTGATCTCATTCACTTTCCAATCCTTGCAGGTCCACTTCCCCCTCCTAGAACCTCCCCCCAAAACAAAAACGGGGGAAAAAAAGATAAAATAGTGAGTCTAAGTTGTGTTGCCCGTATATTCACTGAAGCATGGTCAAACTACCAGTGGCCAGCCCCATAAAAATATATGATTTATTCCTCTGCCAAAAGACATCAACCTTGACGAGCTACATTTCAGAATCATTTTCACAATTTTAAAGAGTTCTCTTCAATGGCTTCCTGCCTAGATAGTTTTTTGTTTTGTTTTGTTTTTATGGTGGAGCACGGGTGGGAGTCAGGGAGAGAAGTTGTTACAGAACCCTTTTGTCTCTCATTATCAAATCCCAGTCTGCTGTCCTCCATACTACTGCTAAAAGAAGCTTCCTTGCCCTTTATAGTCAGCGGCAGCTCAGATCCGGGACCTCCACATGGTTTCAAGCCACAGTATGGACTACAGTGTTGCTTCTGTAGTTTCTCCATTCTCTCCTGAGCATCTGGCTCTGTTCCTCCATCTTTTCTTCCAATTTTGTGAGTCCAATTTTTAAAATCTCCCATAAAGATGTTTTCCTTTTCAAGTTTTTCCAGGGCCACTTCAAGCTCTGTAGACTTCTTCACCTCTGCCTCCCCGACTCCCCTCAGAGCCTCTGTGGGACTCAGTCTTCTCGGAGCTGCTTCACAGTGGCAGGTGGCAGCTTTGATCATAGCCCCACTTCAGGTTTTCACTCTCAATTGTGATGACTTTTTCCTGGATCTGAATCTGCAGCACCCACTCCTCCATCGACTCCAGCAGCTTGTAGGTGGAGTAGATGTTGGGATGGACCCATATGACAGCTGAATTGGTCAGTCTGCACCCGGGGTGGGTCCTCTGTGTAGCTGCCTTTTTATTTGTGTTATTCTTATTTTTAAATCTTGGTCCTGGAGATAGTATGAGGTGAACTGAGGCTGGGTCTGACTTGGGCTCTTTTTTGTATTGTCTTAGATTAGACCTTTTATGTCCTTGTGATCATGAATGGGAGCTTCCAGGAGGTGATGCTCAGATGCATGACCGTTACGCTCCATGAGCAACCTCATCCTCTCCATTGTTGCTGCAGGCTGTGTCTCAAACTTGGTGCTAGATGAGCATAGGCTGGCAGCACCATCACTCATGGTACTCATGTATCACTCTTCACTTGGGTTACTATCAGCTAATTCTCTCTCAACAGTAGAACAGAGTGAAGTTCCCAAAGAAAAAGCTTTTCTTGGAGACTATTCAAACACAGCATGGATCTGAGGGGATCACTCTCACACCCAATTAATGAACTTGACATAATTGGTCAAAATATGGATGGTGTCTGAGAGTTGCTGGGTTACTAAGCCCTTGACTGCAAAGCCATTCCTGACACCCATTTTCCTAGCTCATAGACTGATGTATAAGACAGTTCTTTTTACCAATTAATGGCAACATTGTTTTCTTTCTCATAATCTTTTTGTCTCCCTACCTCCACCAAGTGAAGAATATTTTCCCATAAAGGATCCTGGGTGGCCAAAGTCACCACCCTATTCACACACACTAGGAGACTTTTCAGCTTTCGTCTTCTGAAGGAGGATCTAGATTCTAGAACACAAGAGAAAGAGAGGGTTTGAAGCTAAAGGACAGGGTCACGGGGGCAGACAGGTGTTGTCTAGGAAGCAGGCAGTATGGAGCAGAACTTGATCTTTCATCACACGCAGCCACACTCAAGAGTGAGAACAGTGATAAGTGGACAGGAGTGTGTGTCCAGTGTCAACATTTGACTCCAAAACATCAGAAAGATGTTGCCTTGTTGGAAGGGTAGTGGGAGGTGGGGCAGAATAATGTAGAGGAGTAGAAATTGAGGAAACAAAATTCTTGTTGCCTTTAATGGAGGTTGTTACATCATCCACAAACCACACAGTGGATGGCAATTGGGACTCTCCTGGTATCAGAAATGAGCATATAAGAACTGAAAGAAAGCCAGGTTGTAACAGTGTCTGGAGACGGGTTTAGACACAGGGATGAGGTAGAAAGGGACAGCAGTGGTTTGCAAGGCTCTTGCTGGAGTTTCATGTGTAAACCTTACATTTCTATCAGACAACATGGAATTTAAGTAAAAACCTGATAGGAGAGTCAAAGGAGGACATCCCATATCTATAAAAGTGTCAAGTCATCAAGCAGATGAAAAAGTTATAAGCAAATGCACCAGCAATCAAATCGACCACTGGCAGAATATGTTGGAGCAACAGACAGAGCTACATAGCAGATGTGCCATCAGTGTGATGCTTGAAATCATGGGAAGAGCCAGACAGAATATGTGGAACTAGAAAAATAAGAAAACAGGTGAATCAACAAGTGTCCAGGCTCAGAGCCAAGGAAGTTCCTCCCAGGAAGGGTGACATTAAACATACAAAAAAGTTTGCAAAAATTTCAGTCATCTTAAATATTCTTTTCAAGTACAGGCACATCTTGCTTGACAGGTCAGTACTGCAATAGGATTAGTGACATCAAAATAAAAAGACGAAGTTGGGGTGGGTGGAGTGTTTGTGGGGGACACGGTGTGGGGATTGGAGGTGAGAGAAAGAAAGTGTATACCGTCATATCTTATTGTATCCATGCATGAAATTCTAAAAAATAAAGAAAAATAATTTTTATAGTTGGGAGAAAAGGTAGTGGGAGATGTGCAGCTCACATGGGGCTTTTGTATCACAATGAACTAGAAACCAGAAGGGAAAATGAGTGTTATGCTGTCAGAGGAAATAAAATCAGAGTGAAATAAAATCGAGAATAGAAAAATTGAGAACTGTGGGTGAATAGTGACATAACTCTTTGACAAGATCATCAAGACTGATCAACCTTTATCTGGAACTATCAAGACTGATTAAAACACCAGTCCTTGAATGACAAAAGTAGGTGAGAGGTGACTGCAAACCTAACAGGAGAAGAACGAGCATAAGCACTTACACTTGGACAACAGGAATAACCTAAACCACAGATGGGACAGAATAATGGCTTAAAAAACTCAGGCTTCCCAAACTAAATGCTGAAGAGGGAGTATGAATGGATTTGTTAGTTACAAGAAGACAAAATCAGTATTGAAAAACTTCTCACCAAAGAAAAACTCAAGAACTGCAGATGGCGAGTACACATGTGTGTGTGTGTGTGTGTGTGTGTGTGTGTGTGTGTACACGCACACACGTGCATAAAATGAATAAAGTGTATAATTTTTTTTTCTAAAAACCACCACAATCAAAACCAGAAGTTATACCATTCACAGACTGGGGAGTTGGACGTCAGAACTGGATGTTCACTGTCTACTTTGTGAGACCATTGCCTCCTCTGCCTAGTTCTGGTCATGTAAGACATGGATCCTATATGCAGTGCCTGAGCAAGATGGAACTCAGAGGCATGTAAGGAGTAATCATGGAGGTCACAGGTGTGTGGGAGGGGCATGCCACTGTCAGGCTGAAGCAGGAACTGGGCAGCAAACATGAAGAATCAAAACAAAGCACCACAGAAAAACTTGATATCATCAAAGGGAGGACAGAGTCTATTTTTTCCACGGTCTCTGCAAAGGAATGTTATTTTAAGTTCAAAGCCTCACTCCCATCTTTCCACCGTTGCATTAACTCTGGAACTGTGAGAGCCTCCTGGGGGCCACCAAGCAAGGAGAGGAGTCCAGTGAAGTCTGGACCCAAATTGCTTGGGGAGAGGTTCCAGAAATCTCTCGGTAGAAGCCAGTACCTGCTGCTACTGTGGGATGCCATGAGAGACAAGGTGAAAGGACACAGCAGGCAGCAGGAGCTAGGTTCCAGCCCTGACCCTTGTGCACAGGCTTCAAATTAATCTTTCTACCTAGTATATAAACCACTGGCTGAGGGGACTCGAAAGGTTCTGAGACCAGGACACAAAATAAACTAAACAAACCCTAAAAACGGAGAACAAACTATCTGCCTTTGTTTCCCCAACCTGGAACTGCTGCTAGTTAGGCTCCAAGCACCCAAGACTAGGGGTCCTTCCCAGTGTGTTCCCTTAGGATCCCCATGGCTGTGAAATTGCTGTGCTCACTCATTCAACAACACAGGCAGGCAGTTACCGTGTGGCTCAAAGAGGGACAAACTTGAGAGCACCCTTCAGCTCCCAAACTCCCACAAGTCAGTTGAGGTCGTCATGGCTGTGTACAAGCACTCTCAACGCTATTCTTGCTGACTTCCTGGCATGGTTTTTACTCTGGTAGTAGGTATACTGCCCACTGACTTCTGTCCCAAGTTCACTAGGAGAAGTCTGTCTGCTCTGGCTCTGCCCTCCCTGTGGCCTGCTTCCTGAATATAGGACATATCCTCTAGTTGCAATGTAGGGGAGAGAGCTAGTAGATTCCTCGAGGGACATTGGGACAGTCAGTCTGGCTACCCTGGTGATAACTTAGTTAACCAAGAATGATGGGTAAAGGACAGCTCTTCCCACACAGTGCTGAAACCAGGTCTAGTCAGACTCCAGGGTGGAACTACGTGACATGAAAGGCCTGGGTTATGTCTCCCTTAGTCAGCTGTGTGGCTTCCAAGGAAAGGACAAAGGGTGCCTCCTCACAGTCAAAGGTACCCGAGGAGAGCTCACAGGTGCCCTGAGAGGAGTCAACCCCTTCTGACTGGAGTCATGTCCTTCCACAGGAAGCAACATCTTCTCTTAAGTTGCTTCTCAACCATCTGTACCAGCGCCAAAAGATATATGACACTCTCAGAGGCTGAGGCCCTTTTAAGTGGTAGAAATCTCCCCACAGGATGCTAGTCACAGAGGGAAACAGCAGGCAGACAGAGCAAGGGCAGAGGAGGCTTTCTGCGGAGGACCAGGGAGTAATTCCAAAGCCCATCCTCCACGCAGCTGAGTCCTAGGAGCAAGAGCTCTAGGTCCCCCACAAAGGCAGGCCAGCACCTCGTCCCTTGTGCATAGCTGTTACAGAATGCATAGCCTTAGCAGAGAGAAACCTGGCAAAGTCCAGTGGATTCTGCAGGGATTGGGGCTGGAGGTCCATTTGCACAGGAGAGGCAGACAGTAGAGGACAGGGAGCAAAGACCTAGAAAGCCTCGTGTCCTGGGTCTCACCCATTCCATCCTAGTTTCCTCTCCTGTTTTAGGACTGTCTAAAGCCATCGCGTCTGTCTTAGTTTGCTTTCTATCGCTGTGACAAACACCACAATCACAAGCCACTTGGGAGAAGAAAGGGTTCATTTCATCGTGAAGCTTACAGGCTACCCTGAAGGGATGTCAGGAGAGGAACTCAAGTAGGAACCACAAGGCAGGGTCTGAGTCAGAGACCATGGGGCAATGCTGCTCACTGGCTTGCTCCCCATGGCTTGCTCAGCCTGCTTTCTTATACGGCCCAAGACCACTTGCCTAGAGGTAGCGTGGCGTACAGTGGGTTGCTCCTTCCACCATCCGTCATTACTGAGGAAAATGTTTTACAGGCTTACCCACAGGCGATCTGACAGAGGTATCATCTCAATTCGGGCTCCCTCTTTTTTCCAAAATGACTTTAGTTGGTGTGAAGTTGACAAAACCCAGCCAGCACAGAACCAGTGAGCATTCTCTTCTCTTCAGTGTACTGGGGCTGCACCGCTCTGAGCCTGGCTCTCAGAGTAGACAGCTGCCAGCTCGACCTCTCTCTTGTCCACCAACTCTTCTTCCTCCATCCATGTCAGGCTTGTAGGCATTGCCCAGGGTTCTATCCCCCTGCTCCCTTAATCATGCATAGATGTTGCGGGTCTTGCAGTCTACTGTCTCTCAGTCACTCCATGTGGGCTTCTGAAGAGCACTCCACTACAGCCCCAGATCCATCCCTCATCCTTCCAGGGAGACAAAGTGCTCCTTAGGAAACAAAGGGCCCATCTTCCTTTCATAAAAATCTCTTTTCCTCATGATGCCCAGTTAGATCTGATCCTCAGACCTCCCCTCCCCTCATCTTCCTCTCTGTACCTTTTCCTTAAACTAGGACCCTACTGAAATCCTTAGACATTGGAATCTCAGAGTCTCTGTCCAGGTGGCTCTCACCCAATCCCTGCCCTTGTAAGCTACTTGGACTAGAAAGCAGGTGCATAGTCTTTTTCTTCAAATTCATTGAAGAAAAGAATGAGAGATGACCAATGAATAAACCAGACCAAACTACCCAAAGGACCTCCTGATCCCCCCACCCCTTTCTAGGCATATAGGAAATCAGGTCCAATTCTCTGGTCTCATTTACAGACCATGCCTACTTCTCTCCTGGCAGAAGCTATCACCCCTCAGGCCTTGTTCTGCCAGGAGATAGAAATGCTTGAGGGTTATCTAGGACCAGGGCAGCAAGGGCCACTCACTTGTCAAAGATGAAGTAAATGTCAAAGTCACCATCACAATATTGCAGAGGATCTTCCTCGTCTACCCCAGTCTGCCTTGCCTTTCTGACTTCATGACTAAAGAACCTAGCAGAGTTCTCAAGATAGGGTTTTTGGCCAGATCGAGGATACATAAAACTCTGTACTGCAACGAATATCGAGGACAGTAGCAGCAGCAGCAGCAGGTACACCGAACAGGAAGCCTGGGGACCGCAGTACTGCATTTTCTTGGCTGATCCTGTGAGTCTACTAGAATTTGGGAGCTTGTGCCAGGGTCTAGGTAGGCTAAGTTCTAGCCACCCCTCATTCTGTTCTCTGGTGCCTCTATCTGCACTTAGGGACAATAGCCCTTTTGTCCTCTCACCAGTTCTGCTTTCCACTTGGTGGCCTCAGAGCATAGGGACTGGGGACATGGCTGTTCTGGGGTATCCTACCTCTAACTGCCTGCATAACCCTTCCCCCAATGCTCTGGAGTTATGACAGGCAGCAAGGTTGACATGGTGACTTTGTGACCTGCCCCTCTGCTCAGTGCCCTGCATGCTGACAGTGCCAAATGGCACTCATAGTACCTTTGCAGAGGTTTCAGAGAATGCCCCCTTGTCCCTCTCATCACAGCTCTTTACAGAGGTCCTTAAGGGCCACCTCAAGGAACCCAGGCATTTTTTTTTTCTCTAAGAAGGTAGCAGAGGTAGGAAAATTACCAGATCATGGAGGACCAGGAAGCCAGTGTATGAAGTAGAAGGCCAATTGCTCAAGTCAGCCAGGCAACAGCAGGGTCTAGAAAGGGATGGGGGTTCTGTGGTGCCAACAGCATCTTCTGTGAACTGGAACCGTCCAGTCACCAGTGCCATGTGACAAGCTGCCCAATCTTGGTGACTCAACACAAAACTGTTATTATGCTCCCAAATTCCATGGGTTAGACCCTTGGAGAGGATGGCATGAGAGTGTCCCTATAACAGGACTTCTGGAAAGGCATCAGCACAAGGTGGGGCTCATGTGGTGGAGACCAAAATGATCTGGAAGCTTCTTCACTGTCACCTGTGGTGCCTGGGCTGGAGGGCTCTGAACACTTATCTGGGGCTGTCTGTGGAATCTTTGCACATGTGATATCTAATGACTTGGGCCTCCTCACTGTGTGGCATCAAAACGTGTTGGCTTTTCTGATGGAGGATCAGAGCTTTGAGAGTATCTACAGGGGGGAAGGTCAAAATGTGGAGCCCTTTATGACATCACTCATGCCTGTGGGTCAGAGATCCTGCAGCAGAGAGAAGCAAGGACATAGCCCCGGCATCCAGAGGACTGTGCACTGGCTTGGACCACAATTACCTGGCTACATCACATCACTTGTGGTGTCAGAGGGGATGTAGTGTGGGGAGACGCACGCATTTAAAAGGGTTTCAGAGCCTTCCAACTGAGTGCAAACAGATTTGGAAGTACCGTGATTAACTTTCTTTGTTTTATGTGCCCAAAAGCAAATCCAATAAAATTGTTCTTAATAAATCTAAAATAGATCTTCTAATTCGTTTAATGTACAAGTGTCTTACAGCACACAGCATTGGATTGGTGGTGGGCTTTTGTTTGTTCTGTTTCAGGAACTATTGGAAATGGCAGAGTATGTTGAGCTGATGGTGCTTTAAAATCTGGTGTGCTTCCCATTGGCATATTTTGGTTCTCCTGACTCACAACTAAGAAATACAGCGGGGTCCAAGCCAGAGATGAACTTTAGCCCAGGTGCCTCCGAGAGAGCCTCTACACAATTCTGAGTTCCACCTCTCTGATTAGGCCTTCCCAGAGAGCCCCATCTTGAAAGCTCTCCTGTTATATCCTTCCTGAGGGTCCAACCCTTCAAATACAGTAAAATGGTTAAGTCACCAAGGTTGAGTGGCTCGTTATACAGCAGTGGATGACTGGACTGTCACTGATCACAGAGGATGGTGACAGGAATCTGTCAATCTGCACCCCATTCTAGACTTGTCATCACCTGGCTGGCTTCAGGACCCACAAACAGCTTCTGACTTCCCACCTGGACTTGCTTACTTACTTCAAAGTGACCTGTGATCTTGGCCACTTTGAAACACCATCTCAATGAACAAAATGTCTGGATTCAGTGGCGAGGTAAGGGACAAGAAGGCCTTATCTGACACCAAAGGTACTGTAACTGCCACCTGGCACTGTCAGCATGCATGACATTGAGCAGAGGGGCAGGTCATAAAGTCACCGTGTCAACCTTCCTGTCCATCATAACCCCAGGGTGTTGGGGGAAGGGCTCTGCAGGCAGTGAGAGGTAGGATACCCCAGAGCAGCCAACTACACTCCCAGTGCCTATGCTCTAAGTGAAAAGTGGCAGTGGGCTTTAGTCAGAGGTCACGAGGGCTATTGCGAGGTGCAGGCAGAAGCACCAGAGAAAGAGATCAGAGGTGGCCTGTGATCAGCCTGTCTGGGACCTTACAGCAAGAGGGGTCACAAAGGCTACCAAGAAAAATGCTGAGCTGCCGTCCCCAGGTCCCTCACTCTGTGATCTTCCTGCTGATGCTACTCCCATCACTGCTTAGCACAGAGAACTCCCTGTATCAGTACCGTGACTGGAAAAACTACCCTGAACTTGGTTTGGACCCCAGAACTTTCTCCCACGAAGACCAGAACCCAAAGCACATGTGGCACCAAAGGAATTCAGATCAAGATCCATGCCAGGCCACTCCCGACATCTACTTCGTTCTGGATAAGTGAGTCGCTTTTCCTTATCGGGGACACTGTCGTGGCCACAGTAGTCAAAACCCAGCCTCTGTGACTGACTTACTTCCTGAAGTCAAGGAGGCCACGACAGAGCTTCTTGTTGGCTTTGTCCATAGCATCTTGTCCCCATCTGGGTTTTCATTGTCTTTCAGTCCATTGACTGTTAGGATCTCAGTCCTCAGCCATGTGTGCAGCCCACTCAGGGGCTCTGCAGAGATTATTGTTACCAAGTGGCCTGGCTGGGCTACCCTAGTCAACTTCTTTTTCCCATAGGAAGGTCCAGAGACAGTCTCCAGGCTGAGTTTGCTTCAGTGTGCCTCTGGGTAGCCTGGGCTAGTTCTTAGGCCCTACTTGGCTGTTAAGGGAAGGAGGATGTTGTGGGTCAGGGCTGGGAGAGACAGCCTGGGCTCCTTTCACTGCACTTCCTAGTAGGCTAGGGACAGATTTTCTGTCCATTCAACCAGAGCAGGAGGTTGGGGAAGTCCTGTCTGGACTCCTCAAAATGCTTGCATCTTCAAACATCTTGGGCTGCAGAGAAGCTCGGTGCTTCTCTGTTGGAGGGCACTCTTAGGTTGACAAGGTGAGCAGGGCATTAGATGGTAACAGGACCAGGGTTCTTAGACCTGCTCTGTTCATCATTTCAAGCTTGGATCTTCTCATTTCTCTCATTCTTCTTGAACACAGGTAGGTGAAGGGACATGAGTCTAGCCCCTAACTTCTAAGCCAGGCCAGTAACTTAGGGAGCCTTCCTAGCCATTCAGAGAGAAACCTTTTCTCCGTCCAGCCCAGGAACCTTTGAAAACTGGATACATCTTGTCCCAGTTATCACTGCTGAGGTTGGTATTGTTCCTTGGGTATCAAGACCAGGTGAGGGATGGGCCCTGGTAGGGCTGTAGGATGACAGCCTCTGGGGCCAGCTCTTCCTTAGGGTGGTCCATCTATCTGCCATCCTGTTGCATTGTGTCCCACCTACTTCCCTAGCACCCCACTGTGGGGTAGAGGAGGGAATAAGCCCTTCTTTGTGATGGATGGAAAGGGCTGTGGGCCTGTACAGGTAGGGGGTGTGAAATATCATTAATTATGCAACTTAGTAATGCGCCATCTCACTTGCATGACCTGCTGGTTTACAAGGCAGGAATATGGCAACATCTCAACAGGCATGGTACAGGAGGAGCTGAGAGTTCTACATCTTAATCTGAAGGCTGCTAGCAGAATACTGACTACCAAGCAGATAGGAGGGTCTTAAAGCCCACACCCACAGTGACACACCTATTCCAACAGGGCCACACCTTCTAATAGTGCCACTCCCTGGATCGAGCATATATAAACCATCACAATCTGCCTAGTGTTTGGATCTAAGTCTCTCATCTGTTTCCATCAATTTCTGGGAAAAAACCTCTCTGATGACAGTTGGGTTAAAGCATTAATCTATGAGTAGAGTGGAATCATTTCATTAACTTTTTTTTCCAGTCATGTTCAGTTCTATCTTAAGTCACTGGGCTATCCATCTTCTGGATCCTGATCCTCCAGGCAGTGTCAGAGTTGGGGGTCTTTCTTATGACCTGGGTCTCAAGATGGACCAGTCACTGGTTGACTACTCCCACAATTTCTATACCACCTTTGCTCCAGCACATTTTGTAGGCAGGACAAATCATAGGTTGAATGTTTTGTGGCTGGGCTGGTATCCTAATCTTTTCCACTGGAAGTCTTGCCTGGTTATAGGAGATGGCTGGTTCAGCAGTCTAAGCTCATGTCACCCTCAGATTCCTGGGAGTTTTCATTTGCACTTGGCTTCTAGCTCATTTCAGAGATGCCTCCACCCATTCCAGTTGCCTCTCCCAGCTCTCTCTCTCTCTCTCTCTCTCTCTCTCTCTCTCTCTCTCTCCCCTTGAGCCCCTTTTGTTACTTAGCTTCTCTAGATCTGTAGATTGTAACTTGGTTATCCTTTATGGCTAATATCTACTTATAAGTGAGTACATAAAACATTTGTCTTTCTGGGTGTGGGTTACCTCACTCAGGATTATCTTTTATAGTTCTACCCATTTGAAGGCAAAATTTCATGAGATCATGTTTTCAACAGCTGGGTAATGCTCCATTGTGTAATGCACCAAATTTTCTTTATCCATTCTTCAGTTGAGGGACATCTAGGTTTTTTTTTTTTTTTTTCCTAGTTTCTGGCTTTATGAATACAGCTGCTATGAGCATAGCTGAGCAAGTGTCCTTGTGGTATCGTGGAGCTTCTTTTGAGTATAGAGTGGTATAGCTGGGTCTCACGGTAGATCTATTCCCAATTTTCTGAGAAACAGTCATATCAATTTCTAAACAGCTGTACAAGTTTACACTCCCACCAGCAATGGCGGAGTGTCCCCTGGCTCCACATCCTCATTGTCATGAGCTGGAATTTTTAGGGTTTTTGATTTTACTTATTCTGACAGGGTGTAAGATGGGATCTCAGAGTTGTTTTGATTTGTGTTTCCCTGATGACTAAGGATGTTGAACATTTCTATAAGTGCTTCTCAACTATTTGAAATTCTTCAATTGAAAGTTCTCTGTTTATTCTCCCATTTTAAATTAGATCATTTGGTTTGTTGATGTCTAGTTTCTTGAGTTCGTTATGTATTTTGGATATCATCCCTCCATCAAATGTGGAGTTGGTGAAAATCCTTTCCCGTTCTATAGCCTGCAGTTTTATCCTATTGACAGTGTTCTTTGCCTTACAGCAGGTTTTCAGTTTCAAGAAGTCCTGTTTGTTGATTGTTGATCTTAGTTTCTGAGATGTTGGCGTTCTCTTCAATAAGTTGTCTCCAATTCATTCAAGCTATTTTCTATTTTGTCTTCTATCAGATATAGTGTATTTGGCTTTATGTTGAGGTCTTTGAGCTACTTGGACTTGAGTTTTTTCAGGATAATAGATATGGAACTATTTACATTCTTTTACATGCAGACATCCAGTTTGCTGAAGATACTTTATTTTTCCATTGTATAATTTTGCCTTCTTTGTCAAAAATCAAATATCCATAGATGTGTGGATTTACTTCTGAGTCTTTGATTCCATTGAACAACCTGTTTTTCGGTCAATACCATGTTTTTGTTTTTATTACGATTGCTCTGTAGTACAGCTTGAAATCACGAATGGTGATACCTCCACAAGTTCTTTTATTGTACAGGATAGTTTCAGATATCCTGGGTTTTTTGTTTTTCTATATGAAGTTGAGTATTGTTATTTTCAAGGTCTATAAAGAATCGTGTTGGAATTTTGATGGGAATTATGTTGAATCCGTAGATTATTTTCAGTAAGATGGCATTTTTACTAATCCTACCAATTCATGAGCATTGTACAATCTTTCCATCTTCTGATATCTTTTCTGATATCTTTCTCCAAAGCCTTGAAGTTCTTGTTATATATGTCTTTCACTTGTTTAGTTAGAGTTACACCAAAATATTGTATATTATTTGTGGCTTGTAAAGGGTGTTGTTTCCCTGATTTCTTTCTCTGCCATTTATCATTAGTATATTGGAGGGTTGTTGATTGCTTTGGAGTTATTTCTGCAACTATTTTGTGGGAAATATTTAAAAAGTGGCACCATACCACCTATTTTCTGCCCCAGAGGGCTGGCTGGCCATGCACTGGTGGGCAATGGCCAGCCTGTTCATATCTTGTGGGGACTTTTGGAGCTCAGGCTCAAATTCTCCAAAAATCTCTCCACCCAGTTCACTAAGTTCCCAGTGGCAGGTTGCTACCATGCCAGCTCCATGCTTCAAAACTCCCAAGGCCTTTTGTAGTGCACATCAGACAAACTCATGCTTTGCTGTTGTGCCTTTTTCTCTGGAACCCAGTTGAGCTGCTGAGTGAAGGAAAACACCACACAAACTTAGTTCAGAAACAATGGTATCTTAACACTGGACGCAACAACTAGATTCCTAATCTTTTTTTTTTTTTTTCTCGAGACAGGGTTTCTCTGTATAGCCCTGGCTGTCCTGGAACTCACTCTGTAGACCAGGCTGGCCTCGAATGCCTTATTAAATCTAAATCCTCTGGTGGCAAATCCTGGCAGATCTGCCATTGAAACCAGGGAACACTAGTAGCTACATCTTATCCTCTCATTATCCCAATCCCAAAAGCCCCTATCTCTCTCCTGCCTACTCTATTCCCCTATCCAACCCAGAAGTCCCATCTACTCGCCCGCCCAGCGTTTGGCTCCTTTATTCATTAGGGGATGGTTTACAAGAAGTCACCTGAGTAGTGACTCATTCCTCAGTGACTCATTCCTTGTTCTAGACAAACCCTCCTGGGAAAGTGGAATTAACATCAAAATACAAACAACAACAGGGCCACCTACAGCGCCACTTCACTGAAGGTGTTTGTCAGGTGTAGAAGTTCCTTGGTAGAAATTTTGGGGTCCCTTATGTATGCTATCATATCATCTTT
>LR749750.1:1653253-1847595 GCA_902729485.2 Mus minutoides
ATATATATATATATATATATATATATATATATATATATATATATATATATATATATATATGCTGATGATTACCAGATTTTCATATGTTGAGCCATCCCTGCATCTCTGGGATTAAAGCCTACTTGATGATGGTGAATGATCTTTTTGATGTGTTATATTGGATTTGGTTTGTGAGTGTTTTGTTGAGTAGTTTTGCATCAGTGTTCATGAGAAAAATTGGTCTGTAATTCTTGTTTTTTTTTTTGGTTGAATCTTTCTGTGGTTGGGTATCAGTGACTGTGGCCTCATAAAATTAATTTGACAATGTTTCTTCTGTTTCTATTTTGTGGAATAATTTGAGGAGTATGGGTATTCGTTTTTCCTTGAAAGTCTGGTAGAATTCTGCACTAAAATAAACTGTCCCTGGACTTTTTTGTGGGGGTGGGTGGGAGACTTTTAATGACTGCTATTTCCTTAGGGGTTATAGGTCTATTTAAATTGTTTATGTGATCTTAATTCAACTTTGGTAAGTGGTAGCTACAGAGAAAATTGTCCATTTCTTTTAGAGTTTTCAATTTTGTGGAGTACAGGTCTTTGAAATAAGACCAAATGATTCCTTGAATTTCCTTGGTATCTGTTGTCATGTCCCCCTTTTCATTTTTCATTTTGTTAATTTGAAAATTCTCTCTCTGCCTCTAGCTAAGGGTTTGTTTATCTGGTTGGTTTCCTCAAAGAACCAAATCTTTGTTTCATTGATTCTTTGTATTGTTCTCTTTGTTTCTATTTTATTGATTTCATCCTGTAGTTTGATTATTTTCTGCCACCTATTCCTCTTTGGTGTGTTTGTCTTCTTGTGTTCTAGAGCTTTCAGATGTGCTAAGTTGCTAGTATGAGATCTCTCTAATATCTTTATGAAGGTACTTGGTGTTATGAAGTTTTTCCTCTTAGTACAGCTTTCATTGTGTCCCATAAGTTTGGTTACATTGAGTATTCATTTTTATTGAATTGTCGAAGGTCTTTAATTCTTTTATTTCTTCTTTGACCTAGTGGTCATTCAGTAGAGAGTTGTTCAGTTTTCATGAGTGTGTAAGCTTTCTGTTGTTTCTGTTATTGGTGAAGTCTCAGCTTTATTCTATAGTAGTCTTATAAGATACAGGGGGATTATTTCAATTTTCTCCTATCTATTGAGATTAACTTTGTGACTGAGTATGTGATCAATTTTGGAGAAGGTTCCATGATGTGCTGAAAGGAAGATATATTCTTTTGGGTTTGAGTGAAATGTTCTGTAGATGTCTGTTAGGTCCATTTGATTAATAATGTTGGTTAGTTTCATTATTTTTCTGTTTAGTTTCTGTCTCAATGATCTGTGTATTTGTGAGAGTGGGTGTTGAAGTCTTCCACTATTAATGTATGGGGTTCAATGTGTGATTTAAACTTTAGTAATGTTTCTTCTAAAAATGTGAGTGCCATTACATTTGGGGGGATAGAAGTTCAGAATTGTGAAATTATCTTAGTTGATATTTCCTTTGATGAGTATGAAATCTACTTCCCCATCTCTTTTGATTAATTTTGGTTGAAAGTTTTATTTGGTTAATTATTAGAAGCTTGCTTCTTGGGTCCATTTGTTCGGAAAATCTTTCTCCAGCCCTTTACTCTGAGGTAATGTCTATTTTTGCTGTGGTGGTTTGTTTCTTATATGCAGTTGAATAATAGATCCCATTTTCTCTTCCATTCTGTCTGCCTATGTCTTTTTATTGGGGAGTTAAATCCATTGATGTTGAGAAATAAAAATGACCCATTGGTCATTTATTTAGAAGAAACATTGTTAATTCCTGTTACTTTGATGTTGATGTTGATGGTGTGTGTGTGTGTGTGTGTGTGTGTGTGTGTGTGTGTGTGTGTGTGTGTGAACATGCAGTTTGGGGCTGTTGGGTAGGCTTTAAGGAGTGTTAGGTGTTGGAGGCAGTGGTTGGTGTCTTTCCTGGGGTCCCTAGTACTGCTGTGGTTTCTGGGAAAGTAGCTGGAGTTGTGGTTCAGAAGAGAGGGTGCAGTTTTAGACCATATGGTTTTTTTTTAAAAAGGCTTTTAGAACTGATGTGAAATCGAATTGTGAAAGAATTTGGAAATTTAGGCCAGACAATCCCTACAGTTCTGTTAGGATAGCATCATGGGCCATTCTAGTGTCTGTGGGGAAGACTGGAATGCCGATTTGAATACAGGAAAGTAGATGCTTTGCTTCTTAGTTTTCAGAAAGGGATGAGGACTCTGCAGTTTGGCTAGATATCATTCACGGCATATTCTGGAAAGAAATATGATTACATTGTGCTTGTTCTGAGTATTTGAGTGAGAAAAATTGTTTATCTGAACTGGGAATGTAGCTCACTCAATAGAGTTCTTGACTTGCCCAGAACTGCATGAACTGGGCTTGGTGGTGCATACCTACAATCCCAACACTTAGGAGTCAAGATTACACTTTTGAGGTCATTCAAGTTAGATGACAGCCTAGGATACATGAGAACTTGTTTTAAAAGAAAAGGAAAGGACTAATTTGTTTGGTGGAAGAAATTTTAAGATTTTCAAGATAAGATAGAGTAGCATGTGGCTTGATGCTCTTACCCAGGTCTCCAATGAGAGACTGAGAAACAAACAAATGAGCAGCAAGATATAAAAAAAATGTGGCTTGTGAGGAAAGGAGAAAGTGTAACGTTGCACACAAGATGAGTGCTGAGAAGGCAATCATTATAAATACCAGCATCTTTAAATAAAAACCTGCTCTGTACTGAAACAATAGGAAGGATACCCAAGGGCAAGACCCTATGCAGCAAAACCTGGTCCTCTGAAAATACCAATTCATCAAAAAGGGAGAGTATGGACTGGCATTGCCATCGAAGTAGCTCCCTGCAGGAAAACAACTGCTTAGTAGAGTGCTAACCCAGGGCCAGCACACAAAGACTGATGGAGCAAGTCTAAAGGAGCAAGTTTTCATCCCAAGCAACAGAACTTGGCTGCATCATTTGTGTAGTACCATTTTGTGGGCACAAAAGATGCAAAATTTGGGGAGGGGGTCACGGGCCATGGCTCCATGGTTCTAGAAAGCCATGAGTCCAGGCAGTATTTGGCTGGATCAGAGTACACGAAGCTGAGGAGACGAAGTCTATGTTTCAGTGAAGACCCTAGGGTGCTGGTAATGGCCAAACCAAGGGGTATACACTGATAAAAGCTGTAGACATGAATTAGACTCCAAAGAGAGGCAATGTGTGTTGCAGAGGGCAGAGCTAGTAGGGCAGGGATAACCAAGGGAGGTGATTCCAAGACTCTAAGACCCCAGATGCTGAAAATGATGCTTGCCCTGCTTGGTTTTAGCTTCGCTTTAGTCTGATTTTTTTTTCTTGTGGTGTCCCCATTCCTCCTTTATGCAAGAGCAAATCCTTACTTACTCTGTGTTAGTGCATGTTAGCAACATGCGATTGGCTTTTAAATGTTATTGGAGCTCATTGCCTCAGCTTCTAAAAAGATTACACACCTGTACTTTTGAGTAGTGTTGGAACTGTTGAAAACCTATAGGAGTTTTGAAGTTAGACTGTACATATTTTGTATTCTGGGACAGCCACGAGCTGGCAAGGAAAAGGGTAAGGGTTGAAGTTACAGATTAAGAGTAATGTGTTTTGGTGACAAGGGGTGGACTTATGATGGTTAACATTATCAGATTGATGGAATCTAGGGTTGCTTAGGAGACACATTTCTGGACACATATATGAGAGAGTTTCTATGCTGGGTTAACTAAGGTGGGAAGACCCACCTAACTATGGGCAACATCATTCCATGAGCTGGAGTCTCAGGCTGGACAGCAATCTGACCTCTGCTTCCATCCCTTTTCTATTTGACTATGAATGCAATGGGTCTAAGTCCCTGCTTCTGTGACTTGCCCACTGTGTTATACAGTACTCTCAGGCTGAGAGCCAAAATACACTTTTCTTTCTGTAAGTTATTATTTTTTTTTTGCCAGATATTCTGTCTCAGCAGCAAGAAAAGTGACTGACTCAATGACAATTACACATATGAGCATGACCTCCAGGAAGGTCACATTCATGGGCACAATGGTCACACTGAAGGTAAACATTAGGACCTGTCTCCTGACTCACACAGCATCCAGAATATACGAGACAACAAAACCCAGAGGATATGCCGGCTTCAAATTCCCTCCATACTGTCATTGTCATTCAGATTTCATAAAGTATAGATAACTGCTGAGCAATATCCCCTCTCCCTCCACACCTGAAGTGCTTCTTGTCTCTCTTCCTTGGTGTGAAGACCAACAAAGGTGTGTGTGATTGCAAAGGTCATTATTTCTGGGATGTGGGTCAGATACAGATCCTGCTTTGTGAGTTGGAAGTTTCCAACTTTCTTCCCCCGCTTGCTTTCTATCCAGGGACTTACTGAGAGGGGGAAAAACATGGAGGCAGGGCCTCGAGAGTCAGAGTTGGCAGATCCAGCAGCTCACATGTGGATTGGGAAATATGTTGTCATGACAGAAGTGGCTGGGCCTTCATTTGTCCTCTTTTGGCAGCATCTGCTGGAGGAACCCTTCTTGGCTCAAGATGGCTGACTTCTGTAGGATAGTTGGAAGGTGAGGGTCCAAAACAGCCTTCGAGCCCAACAACTGCAGCTAAGGCCCATCTCTCAGAGAAAATGCCTCTTTTGTGGATGCTAGGAAATGTGAGGGAATTTGGAAATGGGCAAATGTCATAATAAACGAGTGCAGGTGGCACACAGGTATGAAAAAGGATCCACATATGTTGGGGCTAATTGGATGTTTAAAAACTCAAGAGTACAACACAGATAATATGGCTCAGGCCTGAGTCATCTTCTGGGTCGCAAGGACTTCTTATATCAGTAGTATTAAGTGAGAAGTGGGGCTGGGAATGGAAAACCAAGGGCAAGTGGAGAACCCAGAGAGGCTACATATGAGCACTCAGGCTTTTTCAAATGAGATCCTTCCCTACACAGACTACACAGTCCCTACCTTGGTATGGTCAGCCAGATACACTAATGAGCTTCTAAATGTCTTTTTATGGGATCTGTTCATTTCCAGCAAATGGGCCTGTTAAGCCATCCTCACCCCATTGCTGACCATGAAGAAAGTCACCTCTCATGCTGTTCTAGTGTGGTCAGCACTATTGATGCAGAGGGGCGTGTGAAGGAAGCTGATGGAAGGCTGGAAAGGTAGAAAGTGGGCAGGTCTACTGGAACCCCATATCTACTGATGGATATCTCCTTTGTCTTCAGGTCTTCTCATATGCTGTACGGCTGGCCACACGTTCACAAGTTTGTGCTGGACATGGTGACGAGGTTATCAAAGTATGACTTGATACTGCAGGCTCCTTTGTGATGGAGGGGGCCATGTCCGGTCACACAGAGGAGATATTTATTGGATTTGGTGGGCACAAGAGTTCCTTATAGAGGGAACACAGACCCAGGCTGGTGTGCTGAGCAGGAGAGGACACGCAGCATACCTGTTCCATGAAGATGCCTGCAGCATTGGTTGCTCCTGCCTGGGAGCTAGGTGTAGTGCAGACAGAATCCATCTTCCAGGAGCCCCCAGGCTTGAAGGCCTGGAGGGTAGGGAGACCAGTAACTCAGAACTAGCACTTAGTTACAGAGTTCTTGGGGTCAAAAGAAAAGGACAGGCAACAAGCCATGGAAGGATGCAGGAAATAAAGGATGGGGTCAGGAGAGTTTCCACTGGAATGTGCAAATGAGATAACTTCAGTAAAGAAAGGTTAGGTACAGCACAGCCATTAGGGCTGTCAAGAAAGTGGGTGTTCTCTGACTCTAGTAAGTGAGTGTAACTCAGGGGAGGGTCAGTCAGTTTGGGGACAAGGTTTTAGGGCCAAGGGTCTTAAATTTTCTAATGTGAGCTATGGAGGGCCATGGAAGTTTTGGGAAGATTAGAGGAACCAGATCAAGATTAAGACCCCCTGAATCAGGAAGTAGAGATGGGTTACTGGTGAGCTCAGTGTGGGATACTGGATGGGTTTTTGAAGGTCCTGTGGGAGAGAGCAGTGAATGGGGAGAAGGGGAGGCTGGAGGAAGAACAACTCCTCAGAGCTGAGCTGAGCTGCTGAGAAATTTGCAGTAGACAAGAGATGAAGAGGGAGGCTCTTATGGAGGAGTTTTCTTGCTTGCTCAGTGTGTGTGTGTGTGTGTGTGTGTGTGTGTGTGTGTGTGTGTGTGTGTGTGTGTGTGTAAGCATATGTAGGTGTGTATGTGTTCCAGAACAAGGATGGAATAGGGGGTTGAACTGGCTGCTTCTTTTTCCCAGGGGGCCACATTGCCACAGGGTACAGAATTTTTCATGAAATTTATTCCAAGTCCCTATGCCTACTAGATAAGGCCTCAAAGTGGAAGGGTGGAGACTAGGGAAAAGAGAATCTTGTTTGAGTACCCTCCTGGATATCTGGATGATGTCATGTTGTGGTGGTGGCTGTGGCTTCTCAAACACTTGTTTCCTCCCAGCAAGGATCTGCGAGTGTCTATCATCACCTACTCCTGTAAGGGCAACGTCCTCTTGCCCATCACTGGGGACAGGTAAGTGTCGATTTGAAAGCTAACTCAGGCCTGGTGTTTCAGGCTTCCATGGAACTGAGGGCTTGCAGAGACCTCCATGAGGGCTCCCATAGGAGTCCACAGTGGCTGGTTGCCACATGCCTGTATACTGATATATAGCATAGCCTACCAAGCCTTTAAACTCTTGACTTCCCTCTCTACTGGAACTCATAACATTGTGCTTCCAGAAGATTTCTACCTTCTTGCTTGTCTGCCTTCCTTCCACCACTTTTGACTCTTCTCTGGGACCTGGCTATGACCACACATGAGACTGAGGAGGGTGGTGGAGAAGATGTGCCATGGCTTGTGTGAAGCCTATTGGACTAGATAATCCTCTGTTTGGGTCAGTGGACAGGAAGATTGCTGGGAACCATAAGGTTCTGGGGTCCAGGGAAAAGGAGCTGAGACCAACTCTGGGAAAAGGGCATCCTAGGGTGGGAGTGTTGAGTCCAAGGCTGGCCTTAATACTACGGGCAGATAAGTGGAGCAGGTATCCATAGAAGGAGGTGACCCATTTGTCCCTGGAGTACCAGAGACACAATATTGGGAGCTTCTGACTATCTGGGAGGAAGAGCTTTGGATGCCTGGTCTGGAAATTCACACAGAGTGAGAAGAAGAGAGAGAAAGGCACAGACATTAAGGATTAGAGATGTGCAGAGGTCTAGGAAGCCTCTCTCCAGGGCCTAGGAGAAAAGCCAGGAGCAGTGTGTGAAAGAGAACATATTCCAGGCCTGTGGGGATGACAGCTGTGGCTAAGCTGGGAAAAGGAACAGGAGTGCTGGCTCTAGGAGTCCAGGGAGATCTATCTGGTTTGTTCAGAGACCTGATGGGTTTGAGGCAGCAGAGGTAACCTCTATGGGATTCTGGTTGGAAAACCTGGAGAGGCATAGGGGCCAGGCAGATGGGTGGGGACTGGGCTAGGTTTGGCAGGCTGTGATTTGACTCCACTGGTTATAATGGGTGTTGCCCTCACACTCCCTAGGCTGGGCTGGGCCAGGCATAATGCCCTCAGAGTGCAGTTCATGGCAAGCTTTCTTTGTCCCCAACAGGAATCCACTTTAGAGTCAGTTGTGAGTCATCCTGCTGTGTTTGTACAGATTTGTCCCATGGGACTATCCTAATATCCCACTTCCTACCCAAGACCAGCTATTAGACCTAACCGTGCCCTAAACCGTGTTTTGTTTTTAACAGCACCTGACTGGCCATGTTGCCTCTCACCTAGGGAGCAACACAGATGCCTCATGGACAGCCCTTAGAGCCTGACTCCTAGGTTCAAGACTTCCCTGTCTGGAGTTTGTGGAATCCACAGATGGGCTCACATTTAAGTAGACGGTCTTCTGCCTTTAGCAGACTAGAGGGAAGGGAGTTAGGCCAGGGCTCTGTGACAGGGCAGTGGCTCAAGTGGAGGGAAATGTCCCCCTTCCGCACTACCCACTGAGAAATAGGCTGATCAGAAGGAGGGTAACCTTGACAGAAGGTTCCAGTTAGGAATGTGGGTACCCACGAGAGTCCTTGGCTTAGATGGTGACTAAGAATGTCTCCTGTCCTCTTGCACCCCGCTTCTCCATCTCAAGTTACCTTTGTGCTCGAGGGTCCAAGACTAAGAAAGACTCAGGGCAGAAAGGGTAATATGGCCTCTTGCCAGGTACCCTCTTCAACCTAGGAGTAGACAAGTCATCCTAGAGTCTCCATAGAAACTTTGACTTCATCTCAGCTTCATGTACTCTAATATCTAGCCATGTATCATCACTGTCCATAGTCTTCATAATTATATTTTATTTTATTTTATTTTTTTCAGAGAAGAAATCCTCAAGGGTATTGAAAGAATGAAGTATAGCATAACTGCAGGACATGAACACATTTACCAAGGATTGTGGAAGGTACAGAGGGCTAGAAGCACTCATGGGATGAGCACCGTGGGGTCGTCTCACAATGTCCCCCATTTCTCTTTGTTTCCGTACAGGCAAATAAGCAGATAATAAAGGGCAAAAGAATAGGTGAGCTGCCTGACCTTTAATTGGGTGGGTCCACAGAGCCAGGCTCCCCTGGCAAGCCTGTGTGCAGATCCTCAGGGCTCTTCTAATTCTTATCAGCTGCTAACAAAGGTCTGGTGGTCCCTTCTCTGAGCCTGAAGGCCCCTGTGAACACAGTGCTGTGTTTATGATGCTTTCGAGAAGGCTAGGAAGCCCCATATGGCTGGCTATGTGTGGGTCTTGGCCATGCTGAGCATCTTTGACCTACAGATGGACTTGTGCACAGAAAGAGGGAAAGTACTGTGACCCATGCGTGGAAACCAGGACCTGATGGATGCCAGATCTTCCCCTTTCAATTCTTTCTTCTCTTTTGTGGAGTCCCTTGCCTAACACCTTCTGGTCCATAGTCCTGATGTACTGGGTCTGCTGTTACCAACAGGACACCTCTAGGGCTGTGTCCAGAGTTAGCCCCAGCTGCTTCCTGCCTTACTGGTCAGCAGGAGGGTTTTTCCTGATGCTCTAGTTGCCCAACGATAGGCTTATAGGTGACTGTGGTTCTCCATGGGAATAGACAAATCTAACTTTGTAGGCTGCTCCTGAACCCCTATCTCCTGTAGAATAGTGAATAAAATCCCTTCTCACTATGGGGATCCCTTATGGTGGGTTCTGGGTCTGGGCTCTTGACCCAACTGGCTAAGCAGTTGAGACAACTGGGCCTGTGTTGTGTAGTGCTGAGCCAGATAGCCGGTGGGGATTTCAGAGGTTCTTCTGGACTTCCTCAGACCTCAAGTACCAAGTCACACTTGCTCTCTTGCAGATGCCCGGCACCCCAGCATGATCATCTTCTTGCTCCATGGCCCTCTGGATAATCAGGCCTATAGGTATTCGCTGGAAGAGGTGAGCCCTGCCGTCTTCAGCTGCATCTCTTCCATGCAGTATGTGTGCTTTGGTGGTTCATCTGTATCTCTTTCTCTCTCTCTCTCGTTCTCTCTCTCAGACTAATGATGCTCGAAAAATGGGAGGATACGTTTGCGGTGTGGGTACGGGCCAGTCTGATAAAAATCAGGTAACAGTCCAGGTGACCATGTGCTCCTCTAGGTCCTAGTTGAAGAACACCCTCCCAGAGGTAGTCATCTCATCTACCCTGGGGAGCTGAGCAACAGGGGGCCACTGCAGCAGTAAGGCAAACATGACTGAGACTCCTCCCCCAGGTAGGATGAGGAGAGAGCTTCCTGTTTCCAAATGCCTAAGCTGTGGGCAGAAGCCAGTGTCTGAGCCATGAGCAAAATCAGATGGCTCCTGGCTGCATGCTCAAGTCATGCTTTCTTTCTTTTAGATAATAGGACTTTCAGGTGGGCATGAATATGCATTTACAAACAAGAAACCTGAACAACTGAGTGACCTCATTATACCAGTGAGTGAAATGGGCCTAGGCAGGGCCAAGACACCTCACAGGATTCCTGAAGCTAACAAGCTAACTCTCCTGATCTCGCTTACTACTCTCTGTTCCAGTTATCGACCAAGGCTTGTCCATCCCTTAAAACTGCAATTACACGCATTATATGTATAAGAGGTAAGAGCTTCAGGGACCATTATGATTTAGGCAGATAAATGTGTTGTGTATGCATGCATGTGTTGGTGGTTATGTGGGTGATTTGCATACAATGAGTATGCGTGCATATCAGTTTCTGGGTGGTGTATAAAGTTTTGTTCATGCGGCTTATATGGGTATATATTCTATGTGTAGATGTTTTTATGCTGTTACTATATAATGTGTCTCTACATATTGTGTTATTCATATGATACATGATATGTATTTTGGTTGTATTATGTGTACTCAGACTGTATATATGTTGGAATATGGGTAACTGTGATAAGTGTGCGTGTGTGTGTGTGTGTGTGTGTGTGTGTGTGTGTGTGTGTGTATGTGTGTGTGTGTGTGTGTGTGAAGATGAGCAGGCATGATGTGACTAAGATTTGGGTATAATATAATGTACATTTGGAAAGTACATACTGTGATGGCATGTATGTATAAAAATGTATGTATATAATGTATGGCATGTATGTAGCAATATGTATAAAAGTACTGTTTGTCTCATAACAAACATGTAATTGTTAAGCTAGGAAGAGGATGCAAAACTCTCAAGGAAACCCAGGTAGACCAGAGAAGCTCAGATCCTTCCAGAAAAGGCAAACATTCAACATTCACAAAATGAGGGCACCAGTGTGGGGATCCCATTGAGGGATGAAGAGAAAGTCCTGGGAGCAGAGGATAACTTCTATATCACTGGAGACACTCAGGGATGTCTGTGATTGTAAAATGTCTACAAAGACAGATATGTTCACTTCAGCTCTGCACCGATCGGGAAGATGCCTGAGCCCAAAGACTTCTGCTGACAAGGACAATGTCTGTGCATTCCAGTGTCCCCTGTCAGTGTGCAGTGTGCAGTGTATGGTCTTGGAAGAGAGCTGCCTCTCCAGTCAGGACTATGGGGCACTCAGGCTTGGTCTCCTCATGGCTGCCATGCATGAGCTGCAAAAGAAGGCGGGACAGGGAGCCTGTGCTGTTCTGTGTCCTTCAGCCTAGGCAGCTGGATCCTGACAGTTTTGTTCTCTCATGGAGCCCTGTTACTCTAGGCTTGGACAGGCAGGACTATGATCATATCTGAACTCTGTAATCTATGACACTCAGCATAGGTCAAAGTGCTGTGTGTCAGAAGGTCTATAATGTATCCTCTGATGGATAGAAATGGCATACACAGGCTGTCAGTGAGATTAGAGACAATGCATAGAGTATGGACAGATGCAGCGTCTAGAAGATGTAGGTGCTAAAGACAGAATCCAATCCTGACATTCTCTTCTGCTTCCTGGTTCTATGCTGCCCTCTGTCCTCCCCCATACTGTGTAAGAGAGAGGAGACTGCTGTGTGGAGGAGTGAAGGGAAGAAGCCTTCCTTTCTTACAAGCTTTCTTCCGCTTCTGGGTAACGGAACCCTGTCTTGCAGCCTTCCTGATGGCTGCGTGTTTCTGATTGTCACAGTGGACAAAGAGGCCTTGGTGTTTGGGCATCTGTGACAAACTGCAGATGGAAACATGAGTTGTTTACAATGAGACATGCACCTCTAAGCATCTGTTCAACCACAAACCTGTTAAACTGTTGGCTACCTTATGCAAACCTGCCATATACAAGGTGCCTTTTATTTAGAGGGAAGCCCAGGCAGGAGGCTGCACCCCAAACGAGACAGAATAGGCTGTTGTCCTACACCTAGTATGGAGTCAACCCATGTTCTAGGGAGTTTGAGGAGGGAGGGAAGCCCTTGTTGTCAACTAGCCCTGGGCATCTGAAGAGCATGGGGTATAGGGACAAGCTGGATCTGGCCCAGGAGTGGTAGTGCAGGGGCAAGAGCTGAGGAAGTTCTATGTGGCTCCTGTGGGAACAGCCAGCTAGCCACCCACACTGTATCTCCTGCACACTGCTATCAATGCCGCAGAGCATCCACCCTGCTGTAGGAGGAGTTTGTCAGCAAGTGGGAACGAATATGGCTGTTGGTTCACACACAGACTCTCCCTTGTTGCAGGCCATTTTAACCAATGGAGAGTCTCAAAAAGTTAGATCAGAAGGACTTATGTGCAGTGCATAGCTCTCCTCAGGGTTTCACTGTTGTCCTCACAGAATCAAACCCAGTGGTACTTGGGGGATACGGCTTTGACTTTGCCAGGCGAAAAGAAGACGTTATCTGCAGGTTCTTGATAGATGGCATAAAAATGATTATCAAAGGTAAGCAAGGTTTCTGTCCTCTTGGGCAAGTCTCCCTGTCCTTACCAACTGTCCTGCTGGATACTGTGGTTAGAAGTAGTACATTCAAATGATAAAGAGAAGCCTGGCTGAGCTTAGGGGATGCTGCCTCCTTCATGGGCACTTTTTACCAGTATTCTGTTTTTAGTTTTATTCTCTGCCCTACACTCATCTAATTATATATATATATATATATATATGTATATATATATATATTTACTGGACAACCTTTTAATTTATTCTTAATTTAAAATCATTTTCTTTAAATCATTTCCTCTCAAATTCCCAGCATCCTCTTTTTGTTATTGTTACATGTATATGGGTACAACCTGCTGAACCCATCCAGTGTAGCATGTACATGACTTCAGGGCTGAGTACTTGTGTACTGGATAATCACTTAGGGAGCCCCCCCACCCCCACGGGGGCAGGGCATGACTCCCTCCCTCTCCCCAGCATCCCCCCAGTAGCCTATAGTTTTTTGTCTCAGGGCTGTAGACAGTCTTTTTGTTTTGTTTTACTCTCTCTCTATTTTCTGTAATGTTAGTAATATTTTAACTTGTTTTATTCTAAACCTCATGGCCTATATTTTTATGATTTAATTTTTATTTTCCTCCTTACATTTATGTAATTTTGATTTCAAGTCTTCTCGTTTTGGGGGATTTTTCCTGTTTTTTTGTTTTCCTCCTTTTTACTAATCTGATGTTATTTTTTTCCTCCATTGTCCATAACTTTCTTCTCTACTCCTCTACTTATCTTTTCACTTATTTAAACTCCTTTTATCCTCTTTCTCTGTCCGAAACATAAAAATGAAGTCATGTCATTTTTTTTTCAGGAGAATGGATAATAGATCACAATATTAAGCAAAATTAGCTAGAACCAGAAAGACACAAATGCCACATATTTTCTCCTAAAAGCAGTGTCCTCAACCCATGTGTGTGTGCTCACGCAGGTGTGTACATGTCTCTCTCTGTGTATATATGTATGTGTATGTGTGTCTCTGTGTATGTGTGTGCATGCATGTGTGCTCTTAGGTTTTAAGACTAGAACGGTCATCTCAGCCCCAGTAGGTGAACCCTGAGGTCTAGGGGCTCTTGCTGGGCACCTGTTAGGGTGCTGTTAGGTTCTGGGACACTGAGCAGAGTTGGGGCTCAGTGGTAGTCTGGATCTAAAGGGAGGAGCTTGCTGCTCATCCCTCAGACCATCAGCTCTGCTGGTAGAAGCCGACATGCGTGACACATCCATTGGTAGTTTGGCCATTTTCTTCCAGATTTCCCCCCCATCAATATAACCAAGTCGACTGTTACTTGTCCTGGACCAATCGTAGATTCCGCAGGAAAGTAAGTAGCCCTTTTGGAGACCTTGAGGGAAGAGACCAGTGGTAAGCATTTAACAGTATAGCGTGTGGGATGGAAGATGTCCCCTCTGCTGTAGAGCACCTATCTGCCTGTGGGTGAGTTCCTGTGCCCTCTTATCTGACCCAGTCCTTGCTTAGTGGTGCCCAGCATCCAGGCTTTCCTGAGGGCAAGATTCAGGAGAAGATGGGGCTGAGGACCAGATCTCTAACCATCTCTCTGGTACAAGTCAGCATGGTGACACTCTCCCCAATGCCTTAGCATGGTCTCAAAGGCCATATGATATGTGTGCCTCTCATGGTCTGTCTAATCTGCAGCCCTTTACTGCCACTGCAGAAGTTCATTCCTAGTTCCTTGGAAATGAGCTAAGGTCACCCACAGATCCACTCTCTGCTATTTCAGAGTGCCTGAACTTTAGTATAAGCATGGGAAGAACTGGGGTTATCCCTTGAGTCAAGCCCAAGGTCCTTGCTGCCAGGCTGTTTCTCAGTGTCTGTCTCTGTGTTAGAGCGATCCATATTCATCTCAGCCTGGACAATGGAAAAAACTTCCTGTATAATGGTTTATACGTTGCCAGCAGGACATGTGTGAGTACCCGTGGGGCTGTGACTCCATCTGTGCAGATCCTCAGGTTGGGCAGATCTAGCTGGGAGGTCAAAGAGCAGAGGGACCCTACGCAGACTCCAAGGGCGACTTGTACACATTCATAATTTCAATGATGCAGCCCAGTTTCCAGAAGGGTCAGTGACGCCTGTACCAAGCTGTCTGCAAGGGCCTGTCCATGATGTCTAGGGCAAGTGGACCTTCCACATTGGTGTCCCCAGTCCAAAAATACAGAAGCTTCACCATTGTAGTCAGGATGCAGGTGATAAGAATTGGAGCTCCAGCCACTAATGTGATCCCCCCAAATACTCTGAGCCCCTTGTTTTTGGGCTTGTTTGGTGAGCCCAGTACAACGTGACAGGAGAGTGTGTCTGGGAAAAGAAAGTTTCTTTCAGCTTGTAAGAACTCCAAAGGGTTGAGTGGCATCCCTGGATTTTCCTGGCTCATCCCTTATATCCACACATAAGCTGGGAGGATGGACTCGGGTTTCTACCCATTAGACACTCCGCCTATAACATTCCCAGACCTAAGCACTAGGCAGAGGAGCCCTGGCTTCCACTGCAGTGATATCACTGGCATTTCTCAAGTGCTCTCTGCTTGCAGTCAAGCAGTTGCTGGGTCCCTGGAGCCTCATGTCTGTTATTTCTTCAGCCCTTGCTCTGAGCAAGCCTCTGACCCAGTAGGGTTGGGCAGGCTGCAGCCACTCTAAGAGACAGCTGGGAGAGCAGTCCCGACCCTGAATTCTGTGGCCTGAGCCCGAACCAGGATCGTGAGCTCTGAGCTTACCAATTGTCCATGAAAGGAGGCACTGCATAAGTCACAAGATGGGGCTCAGAGGGAGAAAGGTAGTAGTAGCACCGGGAGAGTGGGGGAAGAGAGAGATCTTACTCTGGTCCAGCACTTTGTAGGTTTGCAGCCTCTCTCAGAGATTTGGTCACCAATAGCTCAGTGCCGTGTGAACTGATGCCACAGTGAAGGCCATGATCCTCAGACTGTGGAGGATCCTGGGCCATCCTTACCCTGGCCAAAGTCTTGGAGCAGGGCCAGAGGTGGGATCTCCTGGTGTTCTCTCAGTTTGGAGAAGCCAGGAATAAGGGGAGAAGAGCGATGGAAAGCCAAATGGCAGACATCTAGGAGGGCCTTCAGTGTCTGTGGGATGGGATCTGACATTCTTTTATGGGGGTCCCAGTTTTGGGAGATGGTGGCATATAACCTTTCCTTCTCATAGGGCAAAAGTCCACTAACTACAGTTAAATATGGCAGAACTACAACCACTAGGAGAACCACAACAACTACAACTACCACCACAACTACCACCACAACTACCACCACAACTACCACCACAACTCCATCTACTACACCTACCACGACAACCACCGAAACCACCACAGAGGAACCAAAGCCAAGCATCGATAAATTCATTTTTGCCCCTATCCTCCTGGCCCTGCTGCTGCTGCTGCTGCTGATAGGTTGTTGCTGGCAGCTGTGCTGTGTTTCGGTGAGTGCCCCTGCCTGCTCAGCCTGGGGCCCAGGAACGTGCTGTCCATCCAAGAGGCATGGACAGAAGGAAGCACCATGACTACCAAGCACAAAGAACTGCCGGGTCCCATCTTTCAGAGAAGCAGACACCAGAGAAAGCAGAGACTAGCCTGGAGGTCAGGGAGAACAGGCGTGGGAAAGGAAGGGGCATGGGCTCTGAGGCAGGTGAGCAGGGGGCAAGGTATACAGATTCACCTGCATCAGCACTTTCACCTGCCCATTACTCCCTACCTGCAGAGAAGGATGGGGACTCCATTAGATCAGGAGGAGTAGATCAGCTCAGGCATGGGCAAACACAGAGATTACCGGATATGTGCATCTCTGCTCCAGACTAGGGTCCCCTGTCTGCAGAGCCAACGCAGAGCCCATCCTACACACACCAGCTTCTTTTGTCTGTTTTAACCCTCCAGCCTGTAGAGGAGCCGCCTCCACCTAAGCCCCAACCACAGGTAAGTCATGCTTTGGATACTGACACTGTCACGTGGCTAAGGACAATGACCTTCAAGAGAGGCGTCAGAAGACCTGCACTCAGGAAGGAAGAAGGGCAGAGGAGCTCAAGGGTCAAGAAAGGGGCTCACAGTGACATCAGTCACAGACAAGGTCCTACCCGATTTTTAGGAACTCCTGCCTTAGCCACACAATCTGCACCCTGGGGAGCTGCATCAGCATAAGCGGCTGTTTCTATGGACTCTGTAGTTTTTAGGAGACCTCAGAGGACTCTGATGCTGAGGTTGAAACTGAGCTCCTGAGAACAGATTTCCCTGTTAAACCCCAGTCCCCATCCCTATGTTGGAGGTCTTTAGTTCTGTCTTCAACCCCCATTTCCTGGCAGGGTAGACGGGTTGTCTGGGATCAGCCTAGGGACCTGAGGGATAAGGAGGGCAAAAGGGTCCCAGATGGCCCTGGGCTGTGAGGGATGTCCCCAGGGAAACAGAGGGACAAGGTGGGTCAGCATCTGCAGCTCCCATCAGGTAAGGACCAGACATTGTAGAGAGGCTGGGGCAGGTGGAGCCTGGGTGTGGCCTGGGATAGGAGCAGCCTCCCTGCCTTGGTTGGACTGTGCTGGTTGCAGAGTGGCCTGGGTGAGGATGCCTATGCAGAAACCAGACACAGATGAAAGGGACAGTCACCTGTTAGTGCTGGCCCACTGGACAGCAACCAGGCCAGACTTCTGCCAGCAAGGCTGACACAGGAGAGTCAGGGGCTCAGAAGCAGGCCCTCTGAGTTCTGAAGACAGAACTAAAGACCTCCAACATAGGGATGGGGACCGGGGTTCAACAGGGAATCCTGTTCTCGGGAGCTCAGCTGCTCAGTACTTTGTGAAGCTGCATATCTGAAAACTGGGAGGGGGCTCTCTTCTTCCTGTGGAAAACCTCCCCATGGTATGTGATGCATCCTTTCATTTACCCCCACCCTCAAATAACAGCTGGGGCCCCACAGTGCCAAGTGCTGTACAGGGCACAGACAAGGACCAGACAGGGTTTTCTCTCCTTTCAGCCAATAGAGAAGAAACCACCTCCTCCGGTGTCTCCCCCGGCACCCACAGGACCTGTAAACCCACCCCCCATCATGATCATCTGCTGTTGCACCTGTCGTGGCCTGTATGTGAGCAGAGACACGGAGGTGCGAGGACTCCTCAGGGGCTATGACTTCAGACTGCCTGAGTGTGGGAGGGTTCCAAGGAGCAGGCTCTGAATGTGTCTGAGAACAACCACATGTAGACCTGCCCTTATCTTAGGGAAGGAGATCATGCAGGAGGGTCCCTACAGCATCTAAGTTGTGGGACAGTGACGACTGCCTTATCTGGCCAGTCCCTGGTATCCCAGGGCCATTTTCTTATTAGCCCCGACAGTGTTTCTGATGTGGGTGGGTAAGTCAATATATACTGAATGACAAAGAGGCCTACTTATCTAGGGACAATTAAAAAAAAAGACCAGTCTCCAAACAGTTTTCTCTACCATGAAAAGTGGACAAAATCCAGTGCCCCTGACCAACCAGCTCCAAGTTCTTTGGGAAGATAGGGAAGAGCTGGCTCAGTGGTTCTACTGTGAAGATGGGGCAAAAAGTTATAAAAGGAGAGGGTTGACATGGAGACCCTAACAGGCACCACAAAATCCCTATAGAGTTGACCTCTTGTGAGCAGGCAGTCCAAGTCTCCTTCTTTCACCTAGGAGTTCAGGCTTAAAGGAGGGAGAGCTTGCCAGCAACCAGGGCTCTGTCTACCTGGCTTTGCCCTATTCCTTCTTGGTCCTGCCTCTGTGGTGGACCCTGCTTCCTTCTGGAAGCTTTCAGTTCCTCTGCAGCCTCTCAGGCCCTCTGAAATGCAGTCCTGCCTGCATGAAGAATAGTTAATATAGATTCTCTAGGGAAAGAGGCCACCGGCCATAGGCCTAGCCCAGCACACTAGCTGGCCTGTACTGCCGGCATCCTAGCTTGGCCCTACTTACTGCACCAGGCCCACTGAGTGTGGACTTTGGAGCTGAGGTTGGGGGGTTCTCATCCCCTAGAGCTAAGGTTCTTCTGTCCTCTATGCTTTCTGACCTGGTCTGTGTCACCTGCCACTGAGTAAGACGGGGCTGCTTACCTGCCTCTCCTGTGTGGCCCTCAGTGCTGGCCTTCTTTGTCCCCAGGGGCCCTCTCTAGAACTGAGCCCACTTCGTGGCGCCCCTAAAGGCCTCTGCTTGCCATCACACACCACTCCAGCCTCTAAACTTCTCCAAAGCCAGATACTGGCTTCTCTCCCCCACAGATTCTGTGTCTGATTCTGAAACTGGCTCCCACGGTGACAATCCCAGGCTGTCAAGGTTGTAAGATCTTCTCTCAGGAGCCCATTTGGGCTCTTTCTCAGAATTCTTTAGGCACAGAGTCCTAGGAGACGAGGACCTTGTATGTTGGGGGGGGGGGCAGAGTCCATGCCCTGATTCTTCCTCATGATCATGTTTCTACTCTTCAGGGCAATGTGACTGTGTGCAACTTCAATCCTCTATGCTGCCCCCAGTTGCCATTGATATGGACTCAGTATGGTGACCAGGTGAGTGGGACCCCCAGTGACACACTTCCTCCAACAAAACCACACCTACTCCAACAAGGGCACACCTTCTAATAGTGCTACTCCCTCTGGGATTATGGTGGCCATTTTTATTCAAACCACCACTGCCTCCAATCTGTGTTATAAAATACATCAAGAATACCAAAGAGAAGGAAATCATGGGAGAAGCCTTATTTTGAAAGTGGAATAAGAAAGCTTAGTGACTCCAAGAAGTTATTGTCTAAATAGCATCTTGTAACGTCTCCAGCCTGGCAGCCACAGGGAAGTCTAACAATTTTTTAATACACCAGGCTCAGCCTTACAAAGTGTCTGCTTCTGCTCCAAGGGGAGGAGGGAAGAAGGATGAAAGAGGCAGGGGGGGGGGATTTTGAAAAACACTACCCCAAAATTCTTGCCTTCATTCTGCCTGCTAGAGCTCGCTCACATGGCTACCATGGAACACATGGCGTCATAGCTAAGCATCCTGCATCCTAAAGCAAACTAAAGCAAACTCCATCCTAAAGCAAACTCCACTTGCTGTTATGAAGAGGGCAAATGGAGATAGGGTTTCTTAGCTGCATTTGATTTTGCAGACCCCTTTACGCAGATAGCAGCAGATCAGGGAGAGGTTTAAAACCAGCCTCTCTCATCTGTCTTGGAGTGAGCGACATGGAAGGCTTTCATAAAAGGCCCAGTAAAGATGCTGCAGATGGTTATCTGGGCACAAGAAGCTAGCAGAGCGGCATACATATAGACAAATGTGGAGTCAATTGAGTCTGTGTGGCTCAAGACTTCCAGGCTGGTGTGTGCTGGGGCAATCCTGGGACTGTGGGGAGTGAGGGTGGGGCACAGAAGGCAAGTTTATTGAGAACCACTTGTTTCCCGGCCCCTAGCTTCTTTTGTCTTGACACAAAACATTCCTTGCATTGCTCCGTGAGAGAGCAGCATCCTTCCCTTTGAATGGCTGTGGTCCAATCTACCTACTGATAGTCACCCCTGCTTCCTGTCCCAGAGCATGCATAGCCCCCTGTACATGTCAGAGACTTTGCACACTGAAGGATGGAATGATCAAATCAAGTTGTTTTCAGGAAGGCAGACTTGCTGAGGTCATGGGAAGAGTCTATTTTCTTGCCCTTTCTGACCTCTAGAACCTCAGCCTCAACTGTCCATAGTGCCTGGCTCTTTCTTTACCTTCAAAGCCAGCAAGGCAGAGCCTTCCAGGAGCCCCAGCTCTGTCATCCCTGGCATTGTCTCCTGCTGGGGTTTGTATATGCTCTTCTCCCATCTCTAGCATGTCTCCCCACCCCCAAATCCTCAGTTGCATTCACAGAAATCCTTTCTGTTGGTTAAGCAACAAGAGATAATTTTTCTCAACGTTAAAACCTGAAGACCTTCCAGGTCTCCACACCCCTTAGACTTCTGTTACCTGCACCACATCTGGAAGGAGAGTGCATGAAGGAGGGTAGGACCCAGGGCGTGGGGCGTGGGGAGTGGGAGAAGAAGGGGCACCCAAGCTTGCACTGTGATGTTGTAGTGTTTCCCACCACCCAGCCAAGCAACTGCAGCGTCAGAGTCTGGTCGCACTGGTATCTCACTGCTCTCTCTCTTCTTCCCTGTAGGGGCATTTTACCAACTGGGCACTCCTGAAGGAACCCTGCATCTCCATGGCCAATCTGCCCCCTAGACAAGAGCATATGCCTTTAGCTTCCTGCTCTCAGTGCCACACCAGGAATTCCTCCAGCTTGCGGCAGCTCGCTCTTGGTCCCTAGCCTCCCAGAGTTCCACAGTCACCCCCTCCTACATAGTGGACATCTCAGGTGCCACCAAGCGAAGACTAAGAAGTCTTTGTTGCTATATTTTGTATGTTGGGGTTAGGATTTTAATAAATGGAATAATAGATTGGAACTTGTTGCTGCTCGTTAGCAAATATGTCATGAGATCCTCTCTCTTTGAGATGGGTTGCTGCTGCACCTGCCAGAACAGGGCTCTCTAGAGTCGTGTGAAAAGACAAGGCCAACTAGTGTTTCTGACAACCATATCTTTATCTGTCCCAAAGGGGCAGAGTGTATGTGGGCAGGGTGTATGTTCATGTGGAAAATATTTCTACAAAACCCTCTTTCCCCCCAATTTTTGAGTTTCAAAGACTATTTCTGTCTCTTTCCTTTGATTTTTATAAAGAAAAGCATTTGGATCTTTTTCATCTATTGAACCCTATGCCCCTGGCCTCTAGTTTCAGCCTACTTCTGTATTTGAGATAGAGGTAAGGCCACCGCAGGACCAAGACTTCTCTTTCCAGATCAATGATGCCACTTCCAAGTCTAGCAGATTTGAGGGGATGCTCTGGACCTCTCTGGAAGAGATAACTATCCGTTGTGTACTCTGTCATCCTATGCTCCATGAGAGCTGTGCCTTGTGTGAAGTGCTCAGCCATCCAGCCTTCCCAGCTGTGTCCACATGACTACCCAGCTGCTAGCCACACAGGGGTGGACAGGAGAGGCTGCAGGCTGCTATGCTATGGATTCTGCACCCGAGTGCTGAATGCACCTCTTGAGGGGACTCAGAGGTTTAACATGGCTCTGCTTTTAGACTCATTCCTGGAGTGCCCTGAGAAACTGCTGGTTAGATTATTTTGTTTTGAGCAACTTGATACAAACTAGAATCACTTGGAGAGAGAGAACCGCAGTGGAGCAATTGTCTCTATCAGATTGACCTGTGGCCATGTCTTGTGGGCACATCCTGGCTTTAAAACACCTTTGCCTAGCAGCATGTCACCTAAAGTGTGCCCAGAGCAGCTGTATGCAGTTTGAAGACATTACACATCTTTGTTCAGGCCAAGAGCCCTTCTATTCATCCTAGAATGTGGCTTAACCCCACTTGGCCTCACAGTAGGTTTCCACGGGAGAAGGTAACAGGGTGGCTGTTGAGAACATTCTTGGAACTCACAGCCATTCTCTGGAAGATTTGGCTCAATAACACTGTCAATTTCAAAGTCTTGCCCCCCAACCCCCAACCTGTGCTAGCTATCAATGATTAAAGACCTGTTCAGGCCTCTCAAATGTCTGACTGAGCTAAGCAAAGGATGGAATTCTCTTGTAGAGCACAGAGCGTTGGCCTGGCTTGAGAGCTCAAGCCTAGAACCATCGCTTCCAAGGAGAAGGATGAGACACAGTGAACCAAGGATACCAGAAGGAACTAGATCTGAGAGCCCAGGAGGTTTTGAGGATGCTGTTGGAGATGCTTGAAGGCCAGCCAGGACTTTCTTAACCTTCTACTGGCTATGCCTCTGCAGTGGCAGAAGGAATCCAGGCCCCTCTTTCAGATCTAGTCCCCATTATTTCCCTTGACAGCCAGGAAGGGCCCAAGGGTCAGCACAGCCTATGCACCAAGACAGCTTGTACTCCTGATGAGAGAGACCGCAACCAAATTTGTAGTAACAAAGCAAAGAGTGCTCCGCCTGAACAGCAGAGCTGACTGAGAGGCCACAGTGGCAGTAGCTATCTCTGATAGGCCCTGCATAGGCTGCCCAGATGGCTGAGAAGGTGGTCCTTGGTAGCCAGTGGGCTAAGGGCTATCAAAGCCTCAGTTGGGGGCCTTTAGGATATAAATCAGCTACTGAGGGCTATGAGCTGGGGTCTGATCACAATGACCCTGCCTGTCCTCCTGCAGAGACTGGGGTCCATTAGCTTCTGTGGTAGTACATTGACTAGGACAGCAATGGTTGCTCCCCAGGAGCCACTTGGAGGCAGGACTGGACAGGCATTTGCTTGTCCAGGATAAAATGGGTGTCTTGGTGATCTGACATGGCCTCTGTATTGTGTTTATCTGTGTCAGGTCTGCCTTGGTTGCAATGATAGCAACTTCTGGAACCCAGGCTGTGGATCTACTGTTCTTTCGTTTTTATTTAACATACACATTCCTTTTACAAATCAATCCTCCTTTTCAGTTTGTGGAAATTTATTTTGCTATTCATTTTCTAATGTTTTTGGTTAGATATCTAGCTCCTTTATTTCTCCCCTTCTTTTCTGTTAACATAAACATTTTGGGTTACAAACCTTCCCATTTTTCCTTTTATGTAATATTTAAAAATGTGATGTGTTTTGTTCTGAGTGATTTCTCTTTTGACACATAATTATATGTATGGCTTAAAGCTTTCAATTATGTGTATGTGTATGTGTGTGTGTGTGTGTGTGTGTGTGTGTGTGTGTGTGTATCTCTGTGTGTGTTGGGTAGTATATGTGTGTACATGTGTCTATGTGTACATGTGTGTGTATCTCTGTGTGTGTTGGGTATGTATATGTGTGTACATGTGTCTATGTGTACATGTGTGTGTGTTTAACATTTTGTTTGGCATTGATTTCCACATTAATTGCGTTGTGATTGGAGAATCTGACTTGCACAGTTCAAGTACTGTTTCTTTTAAGTATTTTGGGGAGAGGAAATTGACCTTAACACATGCTTAGGGGGAGCCCCATTTAATAGAACTTAGTAATGATCTTGCTGTTTAAATCTTCTAAATTTTGGCATGTGTTGTGTTCAGTTTCTAGGTATAATAGAGACTTTGGAAAAATACCCCTTTCTAGGTATCATTTGTGTCTTAGTTAGGGTTTTACTGCTGTGAACAGATACCATGACCAAGGCAACTATAAGGACAACATTTTATTGGGGCTGGCTTACAGGTTCAGAGGTTCAGTCAATTATCATCATGGCGGGAACATGGCAGCATCCAGGCAGGCATGATGCAGGAGGAGCTGAGAGTTCTCTGAAGGCTGCTAGCAGAGTACTGACTTCCAGGCAGCTAGGATGAAGGTCTTAAAGCCCACACTCACAGTGACACACCTACTCCAACAAGGCCACACTTTTTTATAGTGCCCCTCCCTGTGCCGAGCATATACAAACTATCACAATTAGTTTTATTTATTGATGTATTCATGCTTAGAATGTTTGTTGTTTTCTTGGAGAATGAAGCCCTTCCATTCGGAACTTGTTCTCTCTAACCCTAAAAACAGTTTCCAGTGTTGAAGACTCTTGCTTCTTTCCATTTGGTCACCATCTTGGCATTTGCTATCATTCATGGCTCTTTCTTGTTTTAGTTTTGCATATTTTTGCTGGGTGTATCTCTTCTTAATGAGCTAACAACAAGTTTTCCCTGCCATTCTGAGTGTATCAGTCACTGTAACCATCCAGATTGATTCCTGTGTGGAGTCATTCAGTGTTACCATTCAGATCCTCCTTTGTGGTGTGTGTATGTGTGTGTGTGTGTGTGTGTATGTATGTATGTATGTATGTATGTATGTATGTATGAGAGAGAGAGAGAGAGAGAGAGAGAGAGAGAGAGAGAGAGAGAGATTCAATGTCACCCTTAGACACCCCTTTGTGTGTATGAGGTGTGGTGATTCAGTGTCATCATTCAGATCCCCCTTTGTATGGTGTGTGTGTGTGTGCATGGGTGTGTGTGTGTGTGTAACTGGGAGGGAGTGTTAAAAGAATCTGCTCCATCCTCACTCTATGACACATTCCCATCAAAGACACTACCCTCCCAGGCTGTTTCTAGCCAATGGCTGGGCCCAGTGATATGGAGGCAGGCCACTCCTAGGAACGTCCAGATTCCCTATCTGCACTGGCCAAAACTTTCTTGCAGCCACTACACTCTGTCTCTTCTTTCCCAGTCCTTCTTTCTTCCCTTCTTCCTTTTCAAAGAACTTTCCAAATTGGTTCTAGAATATGTCATTTTCCCAGTTTAGCATGTTTGCAACTCCTGTGTACTTCTGAGCTCTTTCACCAGCATTGGTAATGTGCCCTGGCTTTGCACCTCCACAGATCTCTTCACTTCATGCCAGTTCCTTGGTTGGCTAACTCTTCAGTGCAGGTGGACACCTAACTGTGAATATGTGCACTGGTTTTTCATCCCAGAGACCTCCTACAGCCTGATGTCCACGAGCACTGGGAGGCTTTTGACTCCGTGTTTCCTGGGTAATCCATGTTTTAAGCTTAGGGGCTTTAAAAATGTGTTTGTTTCTCACATTTAGACCATGGCCAAGTTCATCCATAACTTCTCAGAGAAGGCCCCATCGCTGGTGGCTGCTGCCGTGACTTACTTGAAGCCGGATTGGCCACATGTTGACACCACATCAAGGTTGAGCTGTTTCCCCCATGTCTTAGTCAGGGTTTCTATTCCTGCACAAACATCATGGCCAAGAAGCAAGTTGGGGAGGAAAGGGTTTATTCAGCTTACACTTCCACATTGCTGTTCATCACTGAAGGAAGTCAGGACTGGAACTTAAGCATGTCAGGAAGCAGGAGCTGATGCAGAAGCCGTGGAGGGATGTTCCTTACTGGCTTACTTCCCCTGGCTTGCTCAGCCTGCTCTCTTATAGAACCCAAGACTGCCAGTCCAGAGATGGTCCCACCCACAAGGGGCCTTTCCCCCTTGATCACTAATTGAGAAAATGCCTTACAGTTGGATCTCATGGCATTTCCTCAACAGAAGCTCCTTTTTTTGTGATAATTCCAGCTGTGTCAAGTTGACACAAAACTAGCCAGTACACCCCAACCCCTGGTGAAATCCCTACAGCTATTCAGAGCGTGAAGAAATAATTCAAAGTGATAAAACTGGTAGCTTTAAATGCCTTACAGTTAAGGAAGCTGGGCTGAGTGGTTTGGTGGCCACTGCGGTGTGGATGTGGTTACATCTTGGGGAGATCATAGGCAAAATGTGACATTGTTGGTTATGATGTTTGAGGGCCAATCTTTACCTCTGATTTGAGTTCTTATTTGAATGTTCTTGGACCATGTGTAATGAGACTGCTATCTGAATAAAATATTAGCTGTTGGGAAAAAATGTGTTTCTTTGACCTTGTTGACTGCTTGTGTGTGTGCCTGGAGCTCCAGTCAGGTGCCTAATTTCTATGCTCCTTTCTACAAACAAAACCATTTGCCATGGGAACACCAGAGTGTGATTTGAATAAGAACGCTTCCCATAGGCTCATACATCAGGGAGTAGCATTGTTTGAAAAGATTAGAAGGATTTAGGAGGTGTTGCCTTGTTGGAGGAAATGTGTTGCTGAGGATGGGCCCTGAGGTGGGTTCAAAAGCCCACCCCAAGCCCAGAATCTCTCTTTCTACCTATCGCTCAGGATGTAGCTCTCAGCTACTGCTTCAGCACCTGCCTGCATGCTGCCATGATAATAATGGACTAAACTTCTGAAACTGTAAGCAAGCCCTCAATTAACTCTTTAATGAGTTGCCTGGGTCATGGTATCTCTTCACAACAATAGGACACTGACTAAGACACATGATTCCAAGGGATATCCAGGTCCAGCATTACCCACCACCCATTCACTTTGGTAAGGGATCCCCAACCTGGGTAAAGGCTCCGAAGAGTCCTCTGTTTATCTCTGTGCATCCTCAGAATCCCTCTTGACCTGGGAACAATTGTGTAAATAAATGACTGAGAGAAGGAACTGGGGACTTGGGTGGGTTTTCCTTTGCCAACCATGTCAAGATGTTTAGCAACCCAGGTTTAAACATCAGGGTCCACACAGGAGTGCTGCAACAGCACCAAGCACCACCCTACCCCCCCCCCCCCCCCCCCAACTCACAACAGTGGAAACTCCTGGTCCTGCAGGATATGGCCTTATGGCCATCCATCCTCAGCCACCTCATTCACAGGGACTCTTCCAGCCTCATTTCACCCCTTCTTCCAGGAAAGTTACCTAAAAGACACTTGGAGATTGTTGGCAGCCCAGGGCCTCTCTGCCATCCATGACTTGGAAAGGGTGGAAGACAATAGGTTCTTCCGTGAAGGCCAAGAGGGCACTGTGAAAGCGCTGCTCAGGCAGCTATTCTAGCGGTTAGAGGAAAGAGATGAGAGAGGACGGGGGTTCTTGGCCATTTCAAGCATGAACTTCTCTTGTGTTACCAAGCCTTCATCGCTTCTCTCACTTTGGCCCGGAGGGTTCGAGACCCTAGAGGTTGGAGTGCACTGTACAACAGCTCAGAGGTGACAGAACCGCCTCCAAACACAGCAGTACTGAGACTGGAGCTCCTGGCTGGCTGCCAAGCTCTGAAGCCAGGGTCGAGGAGGGAGGGGTTTGTGGAGCTGAGCTCTGATCTCTGCAAAGTTGCTACTGTCTATGGTCCCTGGTGCCTCTGCCCAGAGGAGCCAGGGGTGGGGACCTTCTAAGGACCTAAAGGTCCCGCCCCCGAGGCGGGGCCTGGAATCCCGCGGGCTCTGTTGCCAAGTTCAACAAGGCACAGCTGGAGGACCCGCAGCTGGTACCCTCAACCTGCCTCGCTGATGCTGCGGGAGAGCCCAGGTGAGATGCGCCCCGCGGTCATACGGGACAGACTCACCGGGAGAGGACCGCGGAATGCCTCTCCTTCCCTTGGCCTCTTCCTGGGAAAGAATTCTCAAGTCCCGCCTTAGCTTTGCCGGCGGATTTCCCTTCCCTCTGTCTCCAGCTCCTATATCTTTTCTCCAGTTCGCTATCTGGGACTGCCTTTTTCATCTTGTGTCTTCCTCTGTCTCTCTTCTCTCATCTTTTCTTTCCTTGTAAGTTTAATTTTTATGGGCGATTCCTTCTTGCAGTCCTGTTTTCTTTCCTTAAAAAAAATCTTCTTCCTTTTTCCTTCTTGTTGCCCCCTCTCACACCGCACACAATACACAATTCTGTGGGGTTTTTTTTTTAACTCCTAGGCTAAATGTGTGTGTGTGTGTGTGTGTGTGTGTGTGTGTGTGTGCTGTACTCCTTGATTTCATATCTCCATGCATGCATCCTATTATTCTCTATTATTCTCAACAGGGTTTGTGCTGAATTAGGTAAGAACCACAACCCAATCTCAGATGTGTTCTCCAGTAGATATTCACAAACATCTGGAAATGTAACTCAATGCCTGTTATGGAAAAATCCATAAATGATCAAATTGTGTATCTCTGAGTTTCAGGGTTAGCAGAAAGAAAATGCCTGGTTTTGATAGGATAGTGTGTTCCTTTCTTGACATCATTTTCTTCCCTAATAGGCACAGACAGCATACCAGGATAGCGGGTCCTTGCAGCAGCATATAGGGGACAGCTCCAACCATGCGTGCCTTCTGGGCAAGCTGTGCCTGTCAGGTTCTGGGGCAGAGAGGGGGTGGTGTTCAGGGCTGGGTTGTAGGAAGACAATGGGAGCTCAGGACTGTGTATGTTTTTGTCTGTTATGTAGAAGGATAATTGTGAAAATATTTCATGTCACTCTCAAAGATTACCTTAGATACATTTTTAAAAGGAGAAGAAGTCTAGGAAAGCAAGTCTGCTTAAATTGCCAGGGAGCCAAGTCAACATGTAGACGGGAGCAGTTTTTGATGCTTTGTTAAATATTTAGTCTTGGCAAAGATACAATTCCAGGTTTAATGATATTTATGATATGTCTTTATATTCAAGAGGACATACAAAGCATACACTAAGTTGCTTGTTTTCAAGGATGTTAATTACCAATTAAAGTTTGCAGCCTTGGCTTTTTAGAAACAATTTAAATTGACCTGTCGTTTATTGTGTCATTTCCCCAGAATTCCGCCAGTTTAACTTTTTACTGATGCAGAAGAGGAAGCTTGGCATTAAGCCAGCCACAGAAAACTGGGCAGAAGTGGAATCTGGTCGGTGAGGCTTGTGGGGCGGACGGGCAGTAGGAGTGAGGCGTGTGGGGCGGGCGGGCAGTAGGAGTGAGGCTTGTGGTGCGGGCGGGCAGTAGGAGTGAGGCTTGTGGGGCGGGCGGGCAGTAGGAGTGAGGCTTGTGGGGCGGGCGGGCAGTAGGAGTGAGGCGTGTGGGGCGGTCAGTAGGAGAGTTTTTGATGCTTTACTGAAGGATTATCGATAATTGAGCTGGAAGATTTGACTTGGGAAGCTGCGTTTTGCTTTGGAGAGTTCAATTGTCTTGCAAGTCATCCAACCACTGATTCTGGGGAGTCAGAAATGGGAATGGGGATGGCAAAGGGGACACTTTTCAGCTGATTTAGAATGACATGCTAGCTTTGTTTGGCCGATTTCTTTTTCAGAAATCCAGGACTTAGCAAATTATATTTAAAACAGATAAGCCATTTAGAAGGATACAAAGAAAAGTCTTGAATTTCAATGTTTTAAATTTTATTTTCCTTCACTATGTAGTGTGTGTCTGCATAAAAATGTCACGGCCCTTCTCTTTTTAGATGGTGTTACTGTTTGAATATAAAAGGGTCTTGTTGAACAGCCTGGTAGATAAGCCGTGTATTTTATCCTGTGACTGCAACCCTGGCTAGGGTAGGGCATCTGCTTTGTCTTTCTAGCAGTACCAGGAACAAGAGTTTCCTTTATTGAGATCTTACACAGACCCCTGTTTAGTACAATTAGAAGCATCCTTAAGTGAAGATCACTATTCCAGTTTTATTTATGAGGGACTTAACATCCTGAACGCTTGTCCTGGGTCATGCATGTAGTGAGTGGCTAGGAGGAGACTGTAACTCAAGCTATATCTTGGAATCTGAACCCTTGGAGCTAAGTCAACCTCACGTGTTCTAGCTGAAGCATCACTCCAGATGGTACTACTTGTCGACCAGCTGATAATGTTTATCAGAATACTCCTTACACAAGTACTGTTCTAGTGTCCCGGGCACCCTTGGCCATGGCTAACTCTGAATGCACCCAGGAGAACCTCTAGGAATCACTTTTTTTTGTCTCTTGTGACACTGGCTCTGTTTCTGCAGATTCCTGAGGATGGAAAGGTGATGAGGTCATCTACCTCTATGTGGTCCACATGGCCAAGCTGGGTTAGCACTAAGTTCTAGAATGCCATAGCTGGATGTGGAAAACTCTAGGAGTGACTTGGAAGCCCTCATCTCTGCTTCTCCATGAAAACCTGGAAAGCTCAGAGATTTTTCATTGTTTCCAATGTTCCAGAGCTAGGAGATACCTAGAAACATGTACACGCCCCACAGGAAAACACAGGTACTCCCCATCCTTATACAAAAGATGCTAGTGTGTGATTCTATTCTGGAATCTTCCAAAAGAATCTGGGAAGACTATTGACTAGAGACACTGAAAGGCTGGATGCACAGTTTTTGTTTGTTTGTTTATGATTTATTTAGTTTTAACTTGAGAAGAGAAGCACAAACAGAAGACAATCTAGCAGGGTCCACGCTGTCTCTGAGCAGAGCTAGTTTATGAATTGCAGCTCAGATCCATGAAAGTTGCTATGGTGTTGGGCTTTCAGAATCCCGAGGCATCCATTTGTTTACCGAGAATCCTATTGTCTGTAAATGGAACAAAAGGGAAAGAAATGCCCTGGCTGTTTGCTCATTCATTTAGCAGGCTGTGTGCTACTTCCTGCGAGTTCTCAAGAAATGGAATGCGGGACCGTGAGGTGACTCTGTCCCCTTGTGATGAGAACAACAACAATTTGTCTACAAATTGCCTGCCAAGTCGGGTTTCTTGGCACTTTAGAGATATCGATCTAACTCATATTTATGACAACCCAGTGAGGGGGGGTACCCAAGTGTTCCCTTTTGCAGATGGGAAAATGGAGGTCCCAGTGTGGATAATGGCAGAGAATGTTGGAATCCAGGCCTTCTGTCCCTCTAGCCCATGCACTTCACTTTGATGACGTGAATCTGGGACTCCACAGAAGCTGGGACAACTGGCAAAGCCACAGGCAGCAAAATTACATGGGGGATGTAGCCAGAGCCTCAGACACTGGAATGACAAGCAGGTGGTTTGTACCCAAGAATGTGTAATCAGACTGGAGAAAAATTAATCTCTCCAAATATAGCCCTTGCTGTGGTGGTCGATAGCAGCACCCTGATTGGTGGCTCCAGGGGCAGAAAAGATTTGTACCCTGCTTATTTTGAGGTCCTGGTGTCAGAAAGCATTCAGGAGCGCAGAATCATCATATAATCTGAGATCTGGAAGAACAGTGGGAAGGTGTTGGAGTTTCATCTTTTTATTTTCCCAGATAGAAGAACATGGAGTGGTTCTGAACCATGTTTGTGCAGTTCAGAGGCTGTCTTGTGGACACCATAGTGATAAGAAACAAGGATGACAAGAAAAGCCCTTTAGTGGGACACACACAATGTTGGGGTGATGAGGACCCATAGAAGGTCAGGGCGGATAGCCCAGGATGAACCAAAGCCATTGAGGACAGCCAAGGATGACAAAGAGTCTTTTCATAGTAGGTTGGGAGCAAGGAACAAGGACTGCATAGATTCATCACTGCCTAGGGCAGCTGGCATCTGTGGGAGGAGAAAGGGGGAGGGGCAGCTCCACTCTGCCCAGATAACAGCTGGGCAGAGGGTGACCCACAGGTGCGCAGGGTGGTGGAGGTGCAGGTGAGAAGGGAGAGGCGCCGAGCACTGTGTGAGGTCAGGCTTCTGTGTCTGGGATGTGGAACGACTCGGAGATGAACTCCCACGTGTGTGGTGGCCATCTGAGAGGCATAGGGATCGAGGAGATATAGGTGCTGCTGGTAATGGATGATACTTAGAAGTCTGTGTAAAAATCACTTTCATAATGATGATTTTTCCCCCTTCTTATCTAGACATCTTTCACAAATATGCTCCTAAGTGCTCTATGCACTGATACTACTGTGCCTGGGTGGCAGTTAGCTTTCCTGTGGGGTAGATGGAAGTAAGTCACTAGCCATGGCAGTCCATGCCAGCAACTGGGTCATGGAGGCAAGATTAGTGGGAGTTCAAGACCATCCCAGCCTACACAGCAAGTTTAAACCAGCCTGGATTATAGGAGACCCTGTCTCAAAAAAGAAAAAAAGTTAAAGGTATAGGTGAGCAGAAATTAAAAAACAAAAACAAAAACAAACAAACAAACAAACAAAAAACAACTAACTGTGACTTTGGGCAAGATGCTAGCATTCAAGGAAGGGTCGGGAGTCCATTCAGGAGAGGAAAGCACGTGGAGGCAGTGAGGTGTCTGCGGGACCAAGTCTCATCACTCACACTAGATTCCGTTTGAGGGGCTTCCATCAGGCAGTTTTCATGGATGATATATGTGGGAGCACGGCCTGAGGGAGCCTTTGCAGGGAATCCTGCGTGGTTAGTGCCAAGCAATGCTGATAAATAGCCATGTGCACACAACCACACGTACACACAAATCATACACAGCAATTACACAGGCTAATACTCGCACACTCTCATGTGAACACACATGCAGAAGTCTTACACATATGTACACAAGCTCCTCTTCATGTCTTCCTCTACTTAGTTACTAGTTTGCTTTTGTCTGCTCCACTTCTCCTTATTATCATTTATTCAGTTCCCTCTTTCTTCTTTCTCTTTTCCCCTTTAAAGACTGGGATGACGTCATTGATGGGGCCTGGGGATGGACAGGATGTCTAACTTAGTGTCTGGCATTCTCCAGATTCACAATGGTGTCAAATCAGGGTTGCCCTGTGGGTGGGGTTGAGCAAGATGGAAATGGGGGCAGGTTGACAATAAATGTACTTTGGGTGGAGAGACATGATGCACCTCATAGCTTCTGTGACACTTGTGTGAAGTCAAATGCATTGGACTTGTTAGCCTATGTGCATTTAGACAGTAGATTATCATGGCTTTATATCATGGAGCAGCTTTCTGTCCTGCATGTCCATGAGAAGAGGGTGGTCACATCTGCTTGCATGCCATGGAAAGTTCTGGTTTCTGGGATCAGCTGTCTCTGGTTGGAAATGCTGCATGGGCCACGGAGACAGCCCTATAGAGTCTCTGCAGAGGTGGACTAAATGCTTGTAGAAAACTGGCAGAATTTCAAGGCAGGCTCAATGCAAGACGGGTATTACACTGTCTGTATCCAGCTGACTTTGGAGAAGTGTCTAAGATGAGAGGGAGAGGCAGAAGACATGAGTGTTTTAGTGTACTGTGGGAGTGTTTGTATATTTGTGTGTGAGTATAGGTTTGTATACATATGTGTATATAGGTGTAAGTTCCCATGTATGAATGTGTGTTTGTGTGAAAGCGTATTTGTATTTGTGTCTGTGTTAAGTGTGTGTGCATGGATGTGTGTGCCTGTGTGTGTGTGTGTGTGTGTGTGTGTGTGTGTGTGAATGGGCATGTGAATGTATACACATGTCTGTGTGAGCTCATGGAATAGAAACTTACTCATAGGGATTCACACAGACATTCTATTATTGGAGAAAGGGGGGGAGTATTTTATCCCAGTTAGTTACGGCTGGGCAATCAGGGCTGAACTGTGGAGATGTTCTAAGCCCATTTTGCAAGTAGAGACCTGGGTTGCTTTGCTCAGGGTTACTGTGTGGCTGCTGTCCCCTCTGCACATTCAACTTCCTGGAGAATGTGATGTCTGATGCTAGAAGCAGACCCTCTGAAGCTGTGGATTAGAAAGGATGTTGAAGTCAGCATGATGAGGGATTTGGGGACCCGCAATCACACATGAGGGAACTGTGCTTGCATTTTATTTATTCTTGCCACAGCGACTGTGCAAAAACATTTGTCAAAGAATAGTTTGTTGGGCCTTCCTTTTCCTGCACTTTGGCAACTTCTGTGTTTGAACTCCCTCAAAAAGCTGATGCTGGTTTAATCTCTCTGGGAACTTCCAAAATAAAGGGGTTGTGTGTGTGTGTGTGTGTGTGTGTGTGTGTGTGTGTGTGTGTGTGTGTGTGTGTGTGTGTGCGTGTGCTGTGTGCTCAACATAGGGAGGCAGAAGGCAGTGAGATGAGGTGGTTGCCCAACAAGCCCTGAGTGACAGTGAGTAAGAAGCCGAGCCACTTCTGGGTCACTCAGCTCAGGGTAAGCTTTTCCAGTGATGAAAACTGTAGAATGCCGGTCCAGTCAGCATTGTGGTTCTACCAGTATTCTACAAAGAGAGAGCTAGGGTCTGATTCTTAGATTTAGAACCAGATGGCTGGAACAATGGATTTGGGTAGTGTTCAGGACCTGCATCCCCCCCCACCCCCATCTCAGAGAGCTTTGTTTTCTATGTGCCTCCCTCACAGAATGTTGTTTCTTCTAGACCGTGGCACCTCCAGGACCTGGTCAGAAGCCAGGTCACATGTATATGCTCAGGAGTTTGGCTCAAGTAGACAGTTGACATGGGTAGAGGAGGAATGGGTGGGTAGTTGTGGAATGAGTTTTTTATTTTTTAAAGGTATTTTCTTCATTTACATTTCAAATGCTATCCCAAGAGTTCCCTATACCCTCCCCCTGCCCTGTTCCCCTACCCACTCCATCCCACTTCTTGGCCCTGGTGTTCCCCTGTACTGGGGCATATAATGTTGGCTAGACCAAGGGGCCTCTCTTCTCAATGATGGCCGACTAGGCCATTTTCTGCTACATATGCAGCTAGAGACATGAGCTCTGGGGGTACTGATTAGTTCATATTGTTGTTCCACTATAGAATTGCAGACCCCTTCAGGTCTTGGGTACTTTCTCTAGCTCCTATATTGGGGTCCCTGTGTTCCATTCTATAGATGACTGTGAGCATCCACTTCTGTATTTGCCAGGCACTGGCAAAGCCTCACAGGAGACAGCTATATCAGAATCCCTTCAGCAAACTCTTGCTGGTGTATGCAATAGTGTCTGTGTTTGGTGGCTGACTATGGAATGGATCCCCTGGGTGGGGCAGTCTCTGGATGGTCCATCTGTTCGTTTTAGCTCCAAATTTTGTCTCTGCAACTCCTTCCATGGATATTTTATTCCCTATTCTAGGGAGGAATGAAGTATCCATGAGTTGGTTTTCCTTCTTGATTGTCTTGTGTTTTGGGAGTTGTATATTGGGTATTCTAGGTTTCTGGGCTAATATCCACTTATCAGTGAGTGCATATCAAGTGATTTCTTTTGTGATTGGGTTACCTCACTAAGGATGATATCATCCAGATACATCCATTTGCCCAAGAATTTCATAAATTCATTGTTTTTAATAGCTGAGTAATACTCCATTGTGTAAATGTACCACATTTTCTGTATCTGTTCCTCCGTTGAGGGACATCTGGGTTCTTTCCAGCTTCTGGCTATTATAAATAAGGCTGCTATGAACATAGTGGAGCATGTGTCCTTGTTACCAGTTGGAACATCTTCTGAGTATATGCTCAGGAGAGGTATTGCTGGATCTAGTAGTACTATGTCCAGTTTTCTGAGGAACCGCCAGACTGATTTCCAGAGTGGTTGTACCAGCTTGCAATCCCACCAACAATGGAGGAGTGTACCTCTTTCTCCATATCCTGCCAGCATCTGGTATCACCTGAATTTTTGATCCTAGCCATTCTGACTGGTGTAAGGTGGAATCTCAGGGTTGTTTTGATTTGCATTTCCCTGATGATTAAGGATGTTGAACACTTTTTCAAGTGCTTCTAAGCCCTTCGGTATTCCTCAGTTGAGAATTCTTTGTTTAGTTCTGTACCCCATATTTTAATGGGGTTATTTAAATTTCTGGAGTTCAGCTTCTTGAGCTCTTTGTATATATTGGATATTAGTCCCCTATCAGATTGAGGGTTGGCAAAGATTCTTTACCAATCTGTTGGTGGCCTTTTTGTCTTATTAACAGTATCTTTTGCCCTACAGATGCTTTGCAATTTTATGAGGTCTCATTTGTTGATTCTTGATCTTACAGCACAGGCCATTGCTGTTCTGTTCAGGAAAATTTCCCCTGTGACCATATCTTCAAGGGTTTTCTCCACTTTCTCCTCTATAAATTTCAGTGTATCTGGTTTTATGTGGAGGTCTTTGATTCATTTAGACTTGAGCTTTGTACAAGGAGACAAGAATGGATAAATTCTCATTCTTCTACATGATAACTGCCAGTTGTGCCAGCACCATTTGTTGAAAATGCTGTCTTTTTTTCCACTGGATGGTTTTAGCTCCCTTGTCAACGATCAAGTGACCATAGGTGTGTGGGTTCATTTCTGGGTCTTCAATTCTATTCCATTGATCTACCTGTCTGTTGCTGTACCAGTACCATGCAGTTTTTATCGAAATTGCTCTGTAGTACAGCTTAATGTCAGGCATGGTGATTCTCCCAGAGGTTCTTTTATTTTTGAGAATAGTTTTTGCTATCCTAGGTTTTTTGTTATTCCAGATGAATTTGCAAATTGCCCTTTCTAACTCAGTGAAGAATTGAGTTGGAATTTTGATGGGGATTGCATTTAATCTGTAGATTGCTTCCAGCTTCTCTCCATTTACTTTGATGTTGGCTACTGGTTTGTTATATATTGCTTTTATTATGTTTAGGTATGGGCCTTGAATTCCTGATCTTTCCATTACTTTTATCATGAAGGGGTGTTGGATTTTGTCAAATGCTTTCTCAGCATCTAATGAGATGATCATGTGATTTTTGTCTTTGAGTTTGTTTATATAGTAGATTGAGTTGATGGATTTCTGTATATTAAACCATCTGTGCATCCCTGGAATGAAGCCTACTTGGTCATGATGGATGATCCTTTTGATGTGTTCTTGGATTTGGCTTGAAAGGATTTTATTGAGTATTTTTGCATTGATATTCATAAGGGAAATTGGTCTGAAGTTCTCTTTCTTTGTTAGATCTTTGAGTGGTTTAGGTATCAGAGTGGCTTCATAGAATGAATTGGGTAGAGTGCCTTCTGTTTCTATTTTGTGGAATAGTTTGAGGAGAGTTGGAATTAGGTCTTCTTTGAAGGTCTGATAGAACTCTGCACTAAACCCATCTGGTCCTGGGCTTTTTTTGGTTGGGAGACTATTGATGACTGCTTCTATTTCTTTAGGGGAAATGGGACTGTTAAGATTGTTAATCTGATCCTGATTTAACTTTGGTACCTGGTATCTGTCTAGGAAGTTGTCCATTTCATCCAGGTTTTCCAGTTTTGTTGAGTTTGGCCTTTTGTAGTAGGATCTGATGATCCTTTGGATTTTCTCAGGATCTGTTGTTATGTCTCCTTTTTCATTTCTAATTTTGTTAATTAGGATACTGTCACGGTGCCCTCTAGTTAGTCTGGCTAAGGGTTTATCTATCTTGTTGATTTTCTCAAAGAACCAGCTTCTGGTTTGGTTGATTTTTTTGAATAGTTCTTTTTGTTTCCACTTGGTTGATTTTGTCACTGAGTTTGATTATTTCCTGCCTTCTACTCCTCTTGTGTGAATTTGCTTCCTTTTGTTCTAGAGCTTCTAGGTGTGCTATCAGACTGCTAGTGTATGCTCTCTCTAGTTTCTTTTTGGAGACACTCAGAGATATGAGTTTTCCTCTTAAGACTGCCTTCATTGTGTCCCATAAGTTTGGGTTTGTTGTGGCTTCATTTTCATTAAACTCTAGAAAGTCTTTAATTTCTTTCTTAATTTCTTCCTTGACCAAGATATCGAGTAGAATGTTGTTCAGTTTTCACGTGAATGTTTCTTTTCTATTATTTATGCTGTTATTGAAGAACAGCCTTAGTCCATGGTGATCTGATAGGATGCATGGGATAATTTCAATATTTTTGTATCTGTTGAGGCTTGTTTTGTGACCAATTATATGGTCAGTTTTGGAGGAGGTACCATGAGGTGCTGAGAAGCAGCACCTTTATATCTTTTTGTTTTAGGATAAAATGTTCTGTAGATATTTGTTAAATCCATTTGCTTCATAACTTCTGTTAGTGTCCATGTGTCTCTGTTTAGTTTCTGTTTCCAGGATCTGTCCATTTGTGAGAGTGGGGTGTTGAAGTTTCCCACTATTATTGTGTGAGGTGCAATGTGTGCTTTGAGCTTTACTAAAGTTTCTTTAATGAATGTGGCTGCCCTTGCATTTGGAGCATAGATATTTAGAATTAATAGTTCATCTTGGTAGATTTTACCTTTGATGAGTATGATGTGCTCCTCCTTGTGTTTTTTGATAACTTTGGGTTGGAAGTCAATTTTATTTGATATTAGAATGGTTACTCCAGCTTGTTTCTTGGAAAGTTGTTTTCCAGCCTTTTATTCTGAGGTAGTGTCTGTCATTATCCTTGAGTCCTTGAGGTGGGTTTCCTGTAAGCAGCAAAATGTTGGGTCCTGTTTGTGTAGCCAGTTTGTTAGTCTATGTTTTGTTTTTGTTTTTTTTTTTTTTAAATTGGGGAATTGAGTCCATTGATATTAAGAGATAGTAAGAAAAAGTAATTGTTGCTTCCTGTCATTTTTGTTGTTATAGTTGGGAATCTGTTCTTGTGGCTGTCTTCTTTTAGTTTTGTTAAAGGATTACTTTCTTGCTTTTTCTAGGGTGTAATTTCCATCTTTGTGTTGGTGTTTTCTCTTTATTATCCTTTGCAGGGCTGGATTTGTGGAAAGATATTGTGTGAATTTGGTTTTGTCATGGAATACTTTGGTTTCTCCATCTATGGTAATTGAGAGTTTTGCTGGGCTAGCATTTGTGTTCTCTTAGGGTCTGTATAACATCTGTCCAGGATCTTCTGGCTTTCATAGTCTCTGGTGAGAAGTGTGGAGTAATTCTAATAGGCCTGCCTTTATATGTTACTTGACCTTTTTCCCTTAGTGCTCTTAATATTTTGTCTTTATTTATTGAATTTGTTGTTCTGATTATTGTGTCGGGAGGAATTTCTTTTCTGGTCCAGTCTATTTGGAGTTCTGTAGGCTTCTTGTATGTTCACGGGCACCTCTTTCTTTAGGTATAGGAAGTTTTCTTCTATAATTTTGTTGAAGATATTTGCTGGCCATTTAAGTTGAAAATCTTCATTCTCATCTACTCCTATTATCTGTAGGTTTGGTCTTCTCACTGTGTCCTGGATTTTCTGGATGTTTTGAGTTAGGATCTTTTTGAATTTTGCATTTTCTTTGATTGTTGTGTCCATGTTCCCTATGGAATCTTCTGCACCTGAGATTCTCTCTTCCATCTCTTGTATTCTGTTGCTGATGCTCACATTTATGGTTCCTGATTTCTTTCCTAGGGTTGCTATCTCCAGAGTTGTCTCCCTTTGGGTTTTCTTCATTGTTTCTACTTCCATTTTTAGATCTTGGATGCTTTTGTTTAATTCCATTACCTGTTTGGTTGTGTTTTCCTGTAATTCTTTAAGGGATTTTTGTGTTTCTTCTACCTGTTTAGCAGTGTTTGCCTGTAGTTCTTTAAGGACTTCTACCTGTTTAGCAGTGTTCTCATGTGATTCCTTGAGGGATTTTTTGTGTTTCCTCTTTAAGGGCTTCTACCTGTTTAGCATTGTTCTCCTGTATTTCTTTAAATGAGTTATTAATGACCTTCTTATAATCTTCTACCAACATCATGAGATATGATTTTAATCCGTGTCCTGCTTTTCGGGTGTGTTGGGGTATCCAGGACTCGTGGTGGGCGTACTGGGTTCTGATGATACCTGGTGTTCTTGGTTTCTGTTAGTAAGATTCTTATGTTTGCCTTTCGCCATCTGGAAATCTCTGGTGTTAATGTTCAAGCTGTCTCTGGTTGGAACTTGAGCCTCCTGTGATTCTTTTAGCCTCTGTCAGCACTCCTGGGAGTCCAACTCTCTCCTGAGTTCCAGTGGTCAGAGCACTCTCTGCAGGCAAGCTCTCCTCTTTCAAGGCCGGTTTTCAGCAGTCTGGAGCTCTGATCCACCTCCTGAGTTCTGGGGTCAGAACTCTCCCTGTAGGCTGACTCTCCTCTGGCAAGGAATGTGCCCAAGGGTCTGGGTCTCAGCTGAGGATGAAGGACCGAGGGGACCCTGACCAAGAATCTTTGTTGCTTCTATTGCCTATGTGCTCTCAGGTGATCAGGAGGTCCTGGGTGTGCTATGGGTCCTATGGAGTGGAGAGTCCTCTGGTGCCCTAGATGCCCTCAGCCGGGTTCACGCAGAAGATGGCAGGGCTGGCCCGACCTGAATGGATCCCAGCCTCTGGTTGGGCGGGGTTCCTTTGTTCCTGTTCCTGCTGGCACAAGACTCTCCGAGATCCTTGAAGCTGATGTTGTGTTCTACTCACCAGTGATCCCGAGGTCCTGCAGAGTGGATGCCCTTAGCCGTGGAATGAGTTAAGAGTGAGTGGGTCTGCTGAGTGGAGTCCAGGGAGACTTGAGCTCTAGACAGAAACAAACCCAGGTGGAGAGCAAACTGTGTCTCAATGTGCTGGTATAAGGGCCTGATACCCACCTCCACCCTGCCAAGTGTTCCTCCAGCCCTCTGGCCACTTGTGCCTATAGAAGCTCCTGTCCCCCTGTACCTGAAGTGGCTTAACATACCTGACAATAAGAATTAAAATCAGAATGCCAGCCAGCAGGGAAAACTGTCCTCAGCCAGGGTGAAAACACGTTAGGATTGCCAGAGAAGTCAAGCTGGCACGTGGCGCTGTTGACACTGCTCACACAGTAGTGGTTGCCCAATGCTGACACACTCAGGCGTGGCGCTGAGCTGAGCTATTGGTGCCACAGGGTGAAAACCTCTGCATGTGTGTTTGCTCACACGTGTGCACATGTGAGTGTGTGTTGTGTTGACATTCTCCCTGATAGAGCCCTGGAGGCACAGCTCTCAGAGCTGGGTGGGGCTGTCACTTCTAGAACAGTTACTGTACTTTGGGTACAAGTAGCAAACATCTGCTTTGCCCAACACAGCAGATAAGGGGCTTACTAGTTTATGGGGCAAGGTGGGTCCCGCCATAAGTGGGGATGGCTGGAGATGTGAACTGGCAAAAGACTTGAACTAAGTAGCAGTATAGAACGCCAGTAACAGAAGCACATTGGGAACGACTTGGCTGGGAAGGAAGATGCTGGGCCACAGACTGTCAGACATTTGTTCTATTGCCCTAAGAGGCAGTAATCTTCCCCTCCTTTTGTCTGGCTTAGGAGACTTTTGGTCCTGACAGCACTTCCTGAGGGCTTGCCATATGCCTCACCTGGGTGCCCTCTGGGGGCTACAGAGGGCAGACACTGGCATAGTCCCTTTCTCCTGGGTCTGAGAGATCGGCAGGCTAGGAGGAGTGACATTCATCCAGCCCAGGGAAGGCTGTACCCAGAGCCACAGCTGGACAATATGATGACTAAGGTAGAGGAGGGATGGTGCTGACAGAGGCCATTCCTTTGCTTGATGGACAGTCTCTTGAGGGATCCTCAGGTCTGTATACTAGGGGAGATTTGCAGCTTTCAAAGGAAATGGCAGTGAGTTATAATCTCCATTGGGAATAAAATCACTTCCAAGTCCCAGTTTAGTGATTAGCTCCCACGGTGTGGGAAGAACATCCATAGGATCCTGCGGTAGGATACTTTAGGATTCTAGAGCTTTCTTTAGTTCTTTTAGTGAAAGGCAACCTGATCATACACAGCTTGGAAGGGAGTGGGGGAAAAGCCAGGACAAGGAATCTAAGAAGATTGATCCAGAGAGATCAACGGGACAAGTGGAAGCCAGTGGGAGATGTGGTGTGGAGAAAGGCTAGTTTAGGAGACAGGGAAGAGAAAGAATGCCATAAGGAGCCAAGATCATGAATGAATGAACCTTACACACCACCACCTCCTGATGCTGTGGCTTCCCTAGTCTCTGGACACTGAGCCAGATCCAGATGGAGATGCTGTTGCTGGAGCTGGTGGTGCACAGCTCCCTCCCTGCAGGGCCAGCTTGGTGGTAGGTGTTCAGGATGCTCCATTTTCTGTCTCAGAGAGCATGCTCCCTTTCCTATCCCTCCAGTCTCTGTGATTCTGAGCCAGGCCTGGTTAATCACGGTAGCTGTTTCTGTGCCTTCCCTGCCTTTTCCTGAATGGGACCATGGCATATTCTTCTGGTGCCATTGCTCCAGGGGTCTTTCTGGCTGCTGGGGTCCATTTGGGCTCATTCATCTTTCCTTTCTTTCTCTTTGGTTGCTGCTGCTCCCAGTTCACAGACATAGAAGTAAGGCTAGAGAAAGTGGGCTCATCTGGTGTCGCCCTGTACGGGACACGGAGTAACCAGTGCCTGCTTCACTGTTATTTTCCTTTCCTGCAGGGACCAGAAGGCAAGTGCATCCAGTCCAGGCTTCACTGGAGACTTTCCTATCTCATAGCTCCTCCTGGGGGTAGGGACCAGTTCTGTGGAACCGCAAAGCCCTGTAGACTAATGGCTGCTGGAACATCCACCTTGCTTAGCCTGTCAGGCCCTGCTGATCACATGGCTGAGGGCAAAGGGGCTCCTCTGAGGCCTTCAGTTGAGAAGAGATGGAAGCTCATGGAACCCAAGCAGACCCAGCCAGGGATGTTCAAGAAAATGAGCCTTGTGGACTCTGATACTGCTGCAGGAAAGGGTGGCCAAGATGAGGCATATACTGAACTGAGCCTGCCAACAGCACAGAACAAGCCTCGACTGGACAGGCCTCTGGCCTGCAAGGCATACACAGAGCAGAGGCAGAATACCTTCACAGAGCTGTCATGTCTCCAGGAGAGGCCAGGGGACATCCAGGCCCAGATGAGGAAGCCAGAGAACCCAGAAGGCCAGCTTGGCACTCAGCAGCTGCCCTCCAGCCTCCCCGGAGCCTCAGGTGACGGCATAGTGTGTTCAGCATGGCCAGGTGCCCCACGGAGTGAGCAGAAAAGTGCTTTCAGCAAGCCAGCCAAGCGCCCAGCAGAGAAACCTAGGCGCTCCCCCATGCTTCTGGCTGGTGGAAGTGTAGAGGGCTCATGGGAGCTCTCAGGACTCATCACCACTGTGGACATCCCATATTGGGCTCATCTGTCAACTTTCAAGTTCATGGGTGATTTCTGGAAATTGCACACATTGTCACAGAACATTCTCCTCTGCAATGCTTTCCAGGGGGCTCCCACACCATGGCTGGAGCACACCCAGGTGCAAGCCCCCACATCCTCAGCACCTTCCTCCACAGCCTCCTGGGCTCTCTTGCCGCCCACACTCTCCTCCCTGGGCTTGTCTACTCAGAACTGGTGTGCGAAGTGCAACCTAGCCTTTCACCTGACAGCCGACCTGGTCTTCCACATGCGGTCTCATCACAAAAGGGAGCACGTGGGCCCTGATCCACATTCTAAGAAACGAAGAGAGGAAGTTCTCACTTGCCCCGTTTGCCACGAGTACTTCCGGGAGCGCCACCATCTGTCCAGGCATATGGCTTCACATAGTTAGCAGGAAATGGATGGCCATAGTATCCAGTGTGCCATGGTGAGGCACAGGTGACTCCTGGCCTTTGCTGAGAAGGTTGTCATAGACTTCATCAAGGCTGTTCCTTTTGCTTCCCAGACATGAACATCTCAGTTATAATTTGTCAGGTGCCCCAGCCCTCGTGATGTGTTTAATGCATGATGTGTGTTAAGTCATGCTTTAAAATGTTAAACTTCACTCATGGGATAGTGGAACCCATGGCTCAGGGAACAGGGCTGCTCCCAGCTCTGTCCCCAGTACTCACTCTGAAAGGAAGCATATGAGCATGACATCATGTCTTTGCTGATAAGCAAGCCTGCACTCAATCTACGCTTTCGTCTATGAGCCCTGACCTCGGACATGTTTCTTTCGCTTGCCGACCCTCACTTTTCTTGTTTTGAAAGTGGTGTGTTAGCAGGATGTCATCAGAGTACTGAGGACGATGTTTGGTTGGTGGCCTGCTCGTCCCCTGGTTGAGTGTGCATAGTCACTGCTTGCACTAGCCAGCTACGTCGTTCGTGAAATCTCAGGGGTGAACAAACATTGTGTTTCTCTGCCCTGCCGCAAGGCTGCCGATGGCTTGGTGGTCATGGCTCGGGCTGCACTCGAGTCTAGACCCTCTTGTTGCTGGGTCATTACGCTGGATATAGTGAAGCCCAGAGTGCAAAATACCCAGAAAATGGGTCACAAGCCTAAGTTTCCCTGGCCCTACGTAAATCCAGGCCTAAAGTGGCCAAGTGGAAAAGTAACCTGGCTGAAACCCAAACAAAGGAGTGAGGGCTAGTAATGCACCCCTCCCCCCGCCCCAACACACCATTCTCTGGGTATTCACACTGAGTGTGTGAGAAGAGAGAAACAGAACACACATCATTTATTCTGGATTTTCTCCAGGTGCCATTCATCTTTGTGGTTCTGAGTAGGGCAGGAAAGAGCAAGTGGGAGGGGACTTGGAATGAGGTCCCCAGGAGGCCCTTCACATCCTCTCATCTATAGGACACAGGCAGAGAATTCTCATCCTACTGCAGATGAATTTCAGCTTAAAAAGGTTAATGACTTTCCCAACACCACCCAGTCAGGAGCGTTGGTGGAAGAACAAAATCCCACGAACCCCCAGATCTGAGCTCACATCTTGTCCAGCCGCTTCATGTCTGCTTAGCTAACATGGCCACGGAGCGTACTGAGTGACTCAAGATTTGGAACTTTGAGGCAGGCCTCCTTAAGTTCAATTTCAACTTAACCTTGCTACTTTACAAGACGTACACATGCTCATGCACGAGCATGTACACACACACACACACACACACACACACACACACACACACACATACACACACACCCCCCACTCTTCTCTTGAGCACTTTTCTCCATCCTGTATACTAAATAGCATAGTGATTTATCCTGTTCACTGTAGCTCTCCTCACTAGAATGAAAGGGAGTTTTGGTGTATTTCCATCATCTAGAACAATGCAGACACTCAACACGTATCTGTTGAAAGAAAGAATAAACGCATAAGTTAACAAATGAATGATCTGACTGATTCTGGCTTTGCTCCTGCCAACTCTTGAGTTGGCTTTGAGGAACAGGAGGTGGCATCTGTCAAAAGCATGTGCACACTTACCTTGGGCCCATGCATTGGCAGTGATTTCTCTGCCATCTCTATTGGAAAGGGGAATGGTCCTGTCATAACCTACAGAAGATGCTTAGAAGTGATGTTGACACAAGTTGCTTTGCAGCCAGATTTACTAGTTCAAAGATGTTTAAAAGCCCATGACTTAGGACTTGTTAGTGACACAGTCCTTCAGAATAAGCATGCTGGGTTCCCAGGAGTCCTCTGGAAGTCCCATGCCCTCTCCTGGCTTCCTCCTCCTCCTGGAGAGAAGCCATTTTAAACCATGACTTCCCAACTTAGCTCTTTCATTAAAAAAAATAGTCTGGATATTTTTGTTTTTCAAAATTCATGTGAAAATTCTAAGGTGGGCCTTTGTGAGATTGGGACTAACGCTTTATGGGTTCTAGAGGGCCGGCTCCTCACTTTCTCTCTGAGGACACTGCTAAAAAGAGCAATCTCTGAGCTAAAAAATGGCTCTCACGAAAGACATTACATTTGTGTACACATGACCCCTTTATGATCCAGAACGGTGAACAATAAATTTCTGTTGTTTATAACCACCCAGTCTATGGTATTGTGTTATAGCAGCCTGAACAGGTCAGACAGCCACCTACACACAACTCAATTATGGCTTCTAGGGGTGTAGAAACGGCTCAGTGGTTAACAGTGCTTGCTGGTCTTCCAGAGCACCCAAACCGGGTTACCAGCACACAGGTCAGGCGGCTACAACCGCCTGTGATTCCAACTCCAGCTCCAGGGAGTCTGCTGCCTTCTGTGGCCTCAGGGGGCACCTGCAGACATGTAGCACAACCACTCCCACTCACATAAATAACACGAATTCTTGGGAAAATGAAGGCCTTTACCAACAGCTTCTACCCGACGACTCTTAATGCTTAATTGAGACCGTCGTTGAAGTTTTCTTTTTTGTATTGTCCTTATCTTGGAAACAATTAATATCCATTTCAATGTCAGGTCCTAGTTCTGAACTTGTTACAGATTCCTGGGTTTTTAGGTCAGGGATCCTAAGTGTAAGTGACTGTATGATTAGAAAAAACAAATGCAGGTGAAGAAGCCAGGGCACAGACACGGTGGTGACACACCTTGGCGTCGGGTCTTGTCATGAGCCTGGGCTGGTCACCTGGGGAAAGCCTCCTCAGAGCTGGGCTGGAATATGGACTGTAAGAAAGGCCAGGCGTCAGTGTAATTGTCAACTAACTCAGCGGCTGTTTAAACATGGGCAGGCAGATAGGTGCCTTCTTGTGGTGACACGGAGGAGGAGGGTTTCCTGGAGCAGGACTCCGGGTTGGTATGACTGGCTTCCGTTTACTGCATTCTGGCAATGTGAGTGGCATGCTCCACATGGCATGGACTTGTGGAACCGTGCTAGTGTGGAGGGTGAAGAAACCATCACCCGGTGCCTCTGGCTCTCACAGGTTTCTAGCTGTTGATTTGGGCAGAAGCCAGGCCTGACCCTCATAATCTCACTCATGGCCTCTATCCCCATGGGTTCTGTAAGAGAACTGCTTGCTGAGTAGGATGAAAGAGTGAGAAGCCCAACTCTAGCCTTGGCCTCCTTTCATCCCATTGGTAAGGGATGATGCCCTAGAGGCACCTGTAAGCTATTTATCCAGACAGATTTCACACATCTGCATTGTTTTTTTCACAATTTTTGTTTTTTTAGGGTTTTTTTGCTTGTTTGTTTTTGTTTTTTTTTTTTACAAGTCATGGGATAGGTCTAAAGGCCATATAGTATATGAGATATGAATCTAATAGAGCACTCCCCTATTTAAGGAAGTTATTCTGTAACATGGCATGACTTAAGATATCTCTTAGGAGAGAATGTTTAGAAATCAGTTTTGTATGAGGAATGGGAAGGGAAAGGATTTAAATTAGATTTACTTCTTTGATCCATCTGTGTTTTTCAGGGCCTCTGTGTGTGTATGTATATTCATGTGTATGTGCTTGTGTGTGTCTGTGTGTGTTGTTTCCTTTTGTTTTTTATTCTAGTCTTGTCGGTGAGACGCTCACATGCAGGAAGGTTGGCTTGTTTTTCTATGAAGAGAATATCAATTTCTTTCAAGTTTAGTTTCCCTCCCCAGGCCCAGGCCCACACTAGTCACTGTGCACTGGGAACACTGGGATTTTCAGGCAGACAGCTTTGGGTTCAGGTCCCACCTCTCCAGTCACCAGTGGCTCCAGGCTGCACTATTCTCTTAGAGAAAACAGTCTGGCTGATGGTGGCAGGAAGGGGTTTCTGGGAGGAGCCTGGATTATGCCCAGTGCTGGAAGAGCAGCCTGAGGGATATGGCTGGATACTTGGGAGAAAAAAAAAAAAGTGGCTTAGTCAGGACCAGAGCTGAAGTCATACCTGGAGCTGTCTCTCCAGAGGTTGCTGCTGTCAATGTACCACGGCTCACCCTGCATCTGGCAGGATGCTAGTGCCTCGACTCTCTGGTCACTTGTTCCAGACTGAGTTTTTACCTAGGGTTTCTCTAACCAACTAAAGTAGACTGTCTCCCCACTACCAGAGAGCTGGGCTTCTAAGACATCAGTTTTGAAGTAGAAAAATAATTACTCATGTTGGCTGGACTTCTGATTAACTGTGATTTTTCATGGATGTAACATCTACCTCCCCTACTGAGCACTTGGGGAAACTGAGGCCCAGAGAGTGAAGTACATTGCCTGGAATCACACTGGTAAGAGGAGGCTGGACTGGTCTTCTCACCCAGGCAGACTGACTCTAGAGCTAGGACCATTGCTTCTTAGGAACTCTCTCCCATAGGCAGCTCAGTTGGAAGTGAGCACAGACGCTAGCTAGGTGGCCTGAAGAAGACGAAGCTGGGTGTGTGGCCTCTGGCAGGTTTCCGAGCTTCCTGCATCTCAGTGGCCTCCCGCCCGGGTGAAGGATGGATGGTGACAGCGGCTCATGTGAGAACACAGAACCTTGAATGTCCTCCCTGCTGAACACCCGTGGGATTTCTGCCTTCTGCTGTCCTCAAAGCTCTCAGTCCCAGGCCTTAAACTCAGTTCTCCATCCACAAATGCCAGAAGTGCAGACAAGGGGAGAAAGGGAAGAACAGAAGAACCACTGATGATTACACATGCCATTTTGTACTTTAGGATAGTAACGGCTACACCTGAAAATAGTGTGATATGCTTATTCTGAGGACCAAAAAAAAAAGCAAAGTATTAAAAAAGAAAGATAGAAATACCATTTAAAAGTCTATTAGTAAGGATTTAATGTATGTTACATCACACACAAACACACACACACACACACACACACACACACACACACGAGAAAGAAGCAGGAGAGGAGGGGGAAGAGGGAGGTGGGAAGGGTAGCGGGGAGGGGAGGGGATTCCTGGAATTTAAGTGCTTAAGTCTTGTAGAGCAATCACACATTTATCTTATAAAGAGAAAATAAGAACCATATTATTTAGATTATCACCAAATCCCCCAGCTATGTGCTTACTTGAATATAGCAAGACAAGCCCTGCAATGGTATATTGTCCTGGTCTGCATAGAGTCTAGTTGAAGGGTGCCTCATAGACTCTCTGGAGTGGGTATATGTGGGAGTCTTTGATGTGGGGCTGTGTTATCTTTGGAGAGCTTTGCCACTTTATCAGGCCCCGGGCAGTTACAGCTTAGCCTTTCCAGATGTCAAGGCTAGACAATACAGGTGCATGGTCCTTCTTTAAAAAAACATAGCATCTTTAAATTAGTTTATAAAGTAGTGGGAACACGTTGTATGGATTCCAGGGCACTCTCTGGGCCCTAGAGCTCTTTCCCTCAGGTAAGGTGTCTGAGGACTGCAGGTGGAGTGCAGTGTAGACTTGCATCCTCTCACCCTGCCATTCACATGTGGTGCCTGCACACTCGAGCTGCGTAGCACATGGCAAGGGGAGAAATGACCACAGGGCTGTGGGGGAGGATGGGGTGCATAAGGAAGGGCTCCTAACTGCAGAAGTCATGAGCTGAAGGTCCCCACTGAGTACCAGAAACACACAGATGTTCAGTAACCCCAAACTACACACTGAGTTTGAAAGACCACACAGAGGCAGGCTATGGGCCACCATTGTTATCCTGGAATATTCACAAGAGGAATGTGGATATAGAAAGTCAGATACATTAAACAGAGGGACTCTGATGGGCGGTTCACTAGGGAGATTTTTACTCTAGCATAGGCTTGTATGGGCATTACATGCATTTTGACCTAGTAATACTGTCTACTAAGGGTGAACTTACAGATAACGCTGTCCCAAGGTAAAGAGGAGCTGTGACATTGTAAAGTGCTACAAGCATTAAGCACTTCTTTCTTTTGCTTTCTGAAAAGGTGACTACTAGAAAAAGCAAACTGTCATGTGTGCCTTACTTACATCTGTGGTTCAATTCCCTCTCCTGACAGAATTGCTCTTGGAGACAGTATGGGGACAGGAGACAGGCAGCTAGAAGGTAGCTAGGAGGTGTGAGTAGAAGAGAAATGGACTTCAGTCTCCTCAGAATAACCACTATAGGGGATGCCTTTGAGATGGCCGAGCTCCCACTTTTTGGAGAGAGACTTTTCGGAGTAGTGGCGACCAGCAGATGAGCCCCAGAGGATGCCTGAGCTCAGTAAGCCCTTCTCCTCCTGGGACTGCCTGGGGTCTCAGGCAGGATCCCATGCTGGAGCCCCAGTAGTGGCCCAGAGAGCCTGCCACCACAGCTCTGGCCGTGGAGATCCTCAGAACCCTCAGGCTCTGCCTTACCCCCCCAGGGCCCGCTGGAGTATCTCCTTGGCTCTGGTAAGGGCCAATTCTGAAGAGACAACTACATTAGGTACCACACCCACCCCTTCCCAGGAACTTCCGTCTTCGGCGCCCACAGAGCGAGCTGTGGGAATGGTGATGTAGAGATGGGTGTCATCCACGTGGTAGGTCTGCGGTGGCTGGCAACCTCCACTTGTCACTTCACCGATGACCAGGGCCCGGCCCAGCCTCTTCATGATGTAAGTAAATTCCTCGGCAGCACCGGCTGTCACACCACTCGTCAGGATGGCTACACTCTTCTTGGAGCCATATCGTTCACCTGGAGGACAGAGGCCATTCAGCATGGGGTCAAATCAGCCCCTGCCACCTACACTGATGGATGCCACGAGGAGGGCACCAGGTTTAGTCTTGCGCATGTGTCAATACGTGGGGCACCAGCTTCAGTCTGCCTCCGTGAAACAGAGACAGCCGTTCATATGCCTAAGCACCGCCATGTGCTATGTGTGGTCATATGGAGGAGGGCTTTGCTTTTCCTGAGGACAGGGAATGCAGCCATGTCCTGAATAAAGGCACCTCCCACTCTGACCTGAGAGTCTTTGCTTTGGGCTCCCGGAAGGACATTTATTACTTTATGACTTCATTGTCATTTGAAACTTTTGAGTAGCTACATTAACAAGTATAAAAGAAAACAGGGGGGGCTGGTGAGATGGCTCAGCGGGTAAGAGCACCCGACTGCTCTTCCGAAGGTGATAAGTTCAAATCCCAGCAACCACATGGTGGCTCACAACCATCTGTAACGAGATCTGGCTCCCTCTTCTGGAGTGTCTGAGTGTACTTACATATAATAAAAAAAAAAAAAAAAAGAAAGAAAACAGATGAAATTAACTTTAATCATGCTTTGATTAAATAATATGCCAAAACATTTACTAAAATGAAATTATTACACAGAAGCAAGAGGCCCATCTCCCTGCTTTCCCCTCCCACCCGCCCCTTCCTGTCTTTCATTTCCACAGTAGGCTTTCTAGATCTAGTGTGGAGTTTAGAGTGATAACGTAACTCAGGAAGAACCACTCACATTTAAGGTCTTAGTGTCTGAAGGCAGCTGGTGGATCCCATATTGGAAGCCAATCAAAGTTATAGAATCTCTAAATCTGAGACTATTATAACCTGGTTTTAAATATCTGTTTAAATTTGGAATTCATATGATCTCTGCCGATTCTGATTTTTTCCTTTTACAATTTTCCATGTTATTGAATAAACCCTGGAAGCCACGGTAGCAAAATGCTTATATAATGAGTAAATGTGTAAATGAAAGTGGCCAGATGCCTCTCTGGTCAGAGGAACCCTGTTGGCCTCTCCAATGGCCTCTGATGCACGGGAACACAAGGTCCACCAGAGTCCTTGGTTCTGTGTGCTGGGCAGAGGGAGGGAGGCGATTCACCAGGAAATAAGGCTTCGAGCGTCAGGTTGCCCCTGCTGCTCTGGATGTGCTCCAGCCCAGGCAAGGAAAGGAGGGCCTGTTAGCATCTGGACATTGCTTCAGGCAATGGTGATGACCTGGGGCCAAGAATTCAAATAAGATGAGCTCTAAAAACACCCATTTGATTAGCAAGGTGAGGGGAGCATCCTGGATCTATATTTGTCGGATAGGCTGCTAGCTATACTGTTAAGGTGGGAGGGAGCATGCAGCTATTAGGCAAAGCAAACTTTAAATCTTGGATCTTTCCCTTATTGGCTGAGAGACCTCAGACAAGACTGTCAAGCCATCCGACTGCCACTTTTCTTCTCTAGACATGTCCTTTCAGATACTGAAGGTTGTTCCAGGACTGTGTCCAGTGGACCAGAACAGGGACCTTATTCTGTCATTGTTATTTTTATATACACTCAAGCTGTTTTTCTCTGATTTACTCAAAAGTTTTTTTGGAAAGAACAGGGAGAGGCTTCATGTACCTGTGAGCTGAGTGTGTGTCCAAAGTTCGCTGACCGAGTCATTGGGCCGGTTGTAGACCTTGTCCAGCAGAATGGGAGGCTCCTCGTCAAAGAAGTAAGAGCACAGGGCTGAGATGGAGGAGGTGGGGCCACCAAGGTTGAACCTAAGGGAAGCAGAGCCAATGACTTTGAGGGGGTCTGAGATCGCAGGGAGGCACTCAGTGAGCCCCAGCCCCAGCCCCAGCTCTTCATCCTGTGGAGAAGGGTTCTAATTTCAGGGTACCTCAGTGCTGCACACCCCTCACAACTCCACAGGAGACATGATCCAGAGGGTCCCATAGAGTCCTAGCCTCCTGAGACTAAATGCTTCAGCGGTCTAATGTTTCCAGAAAATACTGGCTGGGTGTGGTAGCTCCCACCTTTAATCTCAGCACTCGAGAGGCAGAGGATGATGGGTTTCTGAGAGTTCAAGGCCAGCATGGTCTACATAGTGCACTCCAAGTCATCTTAGGGACTACATAGGGAGACCCTGTCTCAAAACAACAACAACCACAAAAAGAAAGAATTAAACAAATGAAAAGAGGAGAAAATAAAATAGCTGAACTTGGGTCCTGCTGATCTTATATACTAATGTATTAAAGACTCCAGCGAATCCTGCAATTGGGAATTTGTTGGTATTGCTTTCCCCTGTAGCAACCATGGACTGTTCCTCTATGCTCATTCTGCCTATGCTTAGAATACAGACTCCATCAAGTGCAGTAACACAAGTTACCAGTGATACTTGGTGTGGTAGCAAACTCAAGATGGTGGAGGTACACTGGGAGGGAGAAGCCTACACTCAAGCTTGTATTGCCTTTGTGTCTCCATCTAGCGCTGGCAAGTATCAAGAGATGCTTACAGCTGATTGATGTCCATGATCTCGGCATCTGAACCCCCAACCCCAGGGACAGAAGTGAGTGTGCCTCTAGTTGGGGCTTCCCTTTAAAATAATGTGGATGATACATTCAGTCAAAAGGATGCTTGGGCCGGTGGTGTCTCTGGTGTTTGTCAAGGTGTCTAAGGAACAAAATGATCACCTAAGGTTTTGAGCAACTATAAAACCTGGCCATGGGAAATAATCTCCCAGAGAGGGAAACTGGCCTTACCATGATTTGGCGCCACCTAGTGACTGTTAAGAGTCGTGCAAGAGCTGCAATTACAGCCGGCCTGGGTGCTTAGATGGGCTGATACTTGAGCTTTTCTCTTGCAGCAGAGATGTGGAAAAATTTCCCAATGGAGAGATACAGCCTGACCTTTCTCATACCCGTGGATGGTGCTTGGGACACACCCACCAATAGACCAGGGATCGGAGGGAGGCCTGAGTATGGCCACTGCCTGAGGACTGACTCTTCTGCATGGGGGAGCAGAGGTGGTGAAGGGGGTCTATGATGGAGATGCACCGCAAATAAAGGGTTTATTTGTTTGTTTTAAGCAGGTGGAGGTAAATGGGCAAAGATATCCAATAAACATTTTGTTGTGCAAAGCTTTCTCGTTATTATAGCATCTGTTCATTTCCAGATTATCCCTGGGGCCCTGGCTTTGTGATGCCCAGAGAACGGCTGTCTTCTGAGGGTGATTTTGCAGAAGTACAACCACAGTGGAGGGCTGACCATCAGGATTATAGCTTGTACAATCTCCCTTGGAGCTACTGACATAGGGCTGGCCTGTGGCCAAGGATCAGCGGGCTTATCTTTTCTGTCCCTGCCCCCCTCATTTGATTTCTTTTGTTTTGTCAGGCAACAGATGTGGGGTAACTCAAACACACATTGGGATCACCAGGGGAGCTTAAAAAACTATCAGTGCTGAGGTCCCACTAGCCAATAAGATTTGAACCTCTGGGCTAGCTGGCCAGATCCCTGGCAGGTAGGCTGTCTGGTTCCTTTCAGCACCTTGGTTGTTTCATGGGGTCTTTCCTTCTGTTTTGGTCTATAGCTCTGACTGTCCTCAGCTAGTGCTGTGGCTCAACCTGGGATCACTGTCCAGCCCACTGACCTCATGTCGATGATCAGGGCATCAGTGTGTACAATCTTCTTCCAGATGTGTTCTACCAGCAGCTCGGAGACCTGGGTAAGCAGCTCGCAGTCCCCAAACATGTCGAATCTCAAGTAGCCAATGTTGTCCTCAAGTACATTTGTGTGGAAGGAAAACTTGATCAGGTCTTCAAAGACTTCTGGGGAGGGAATCTGGAAGAGTGGGAAGCCTAGCTCAATATCAGGACAGCAGCGTATGGTGGTGCCCAGGAGTGGGGCGGTACCATAGGCTACTAAGGAAATGGGAAGGAGTTAATGGTGTCTGGGAGGGTAGCATGTGGTTGATGGGACTGGGGTGGGAAACATGTGTTGTGTCTGAGTTAGCTGATCAGAGACATCCTTGCAGCAAATGCTCAGGTCTGCCAACCCCTCATTTTGTGTCTGGAGAGGAAAAGCCCAGGTATGGTGCCTTTCTGATGCTTCCAACACCTCCAGACACTTCTCAGTGTCCCTGGACACATCTTCTCTTCTGCTGGGACAGGGAGGGACCTGGCCCTGGGATTAGCACTGTGAAGCCCATCACCTTGACAGCTATCCTGTATAGAAGACACGGTTATTCTCCTCTTTCCAGAACAATCTGGAAGCACAGACAAAGAAGCTAACTTCTCCGAGGCCCTCACAGACAGGAACAGAAGCCAGACCAGGAATCCATTCCAAATTCAGTCCCACCCACTCTTTCACTCCATGGCCCTGGCTATTCTGGAAAAAATAGACACGACAAAGTTGCAAATTGGGGTCCTGGAAGCCCAGTACAACTCCCCTAATAGGACTCTACTTCTTCTCTCCCTAGTGCAGCTTAGGTAGACTGGACCTCCATGAATCCTGTCCACTTTGCCCTTGGTCAGATCCCTTCCCTTCCCACACCCTCTCAGCAGCTGCGTAGCTTAATGCACCTGTCAGCACGATGTTGCTGGCTTTCAAGTATTCCAACTGCAGCCACCTTGCTTCAAATTTCCTATGAAGCGGAGCCTTGGATCAGACACTCACAACCTCAGCACAGCCAGAATGCCTGCTGTGCATTGTTTGGAATGAAGATGTTGAGCTGGCTTCAAACCGAGGCCTCTGGGCTGGGCCTTAGCACTCTGCCACCCCAGGACCTGTGTCCTATCTCTCCGGACTTTGTTTTCTAAGGACACAGTAGATCCAAGTCATGTAAGCTTCATATTTTCAGGGAAGGGAAAATCTCATTTTGGAGCCTCAGACAACTTGATGACTCCCTTCCCCATTTCTGATAGTGAGAACTCGTGGAAACTCTTGCCTTCTATCTGGCTGAGATGTAAGACCTTCCATTGCAATTTTCACATTACATTTGTTGAGTCATCTAGAGAGCTGCCCGGGGACGGTGGAGACAGAAAGTCGAGAGACAGTGAGACAAAAGTGAAGAAAGGACAGGACAGAAGTAAGCCTGGGATTGTACACATATCCACACACACCAACATCTGGATGAATCGCTCGTAGGATTGAACCAAGCTAAGTCTCTGTTGTACCTTACCTGCATGGGCACGATTCCAGGAATTCGGTCTTTGGCATCCTCCGGGATGTGTGCTGTCTTCAGGTGTGGGTCCCCAGAGAGCATTTGCAGGTCTGCCCCCAGCATCTCGGCCAAGGCCCCTTCGGAAGTCACCCTTGCGTATCGGCTCTGCAGATTGCTTAGCTTGGCAGCCATCTTGGCCCCCAGTTCAGGGGATGCATAGTTATCAGCCACTAGTTTTCCAGCTGTCTGCAGAACTGTGGGCACCTTGGAACGCAGGGCCACTATGTCCTGGGCTGTGGAAAGGGCCTCGCTCATGGGCACAGTGATGTCAGGTTCCACACCAGCCAAGTCCCAGGCCTCACCGGTGGTGGCACTCAGGGCCATCTGAGTAGGCATGGAGGCATATAAGGGGCTGTTGCCCACCTGGTAGATGCCCACGGAGAGTGCCCCTCCAGCTGTGGGCTCTCCTATAACGGTGGCCCGTTGTAGGTCCTGCATAGTGTGAGCAAAAGCTTCGGCTGCAGAGCCACTGGTGTGGCTCATGAGGATGTATAGGTCCTTATGGGATCCGTAGCGTTGCCCAGCAACCAGCGGCAGGGTCCATATCTCTGTGACCCTAGATGTCGCCCTGTCAAAAACAGAGTAGAGGTGCTGGCGGGGCTCCGCCTCAAAAAAATAGGAGCATAGAAGAGGAACGGCAGAAGAGTAGCTGCCAGGGTTGTAGCGCAGATCAACAATCAGTGCAGCTGTGTCCACCAGCCTTTGCCACACCAGCTGTACTAGCTGAGGCCCAATGGCCTTTACTGTCTCTAGCTCAGCCATGGCGTCAAAACGCAAGTAGCCCAACTGGCCTGGTAGCACATCCGTTTTGAACAGAGCCTCTATGAGATAGGAGAGTTCCTCTGGGGAGGGAACGGCAGGGGGCGGTAGAGGGACCTCCTCTGCCACCAGCTCCCCAGGGCTATGGAACACCAGAAGGCGGTGGTCCTCAGATACCTCCTGAAGGTCAGAGGTGAGCTGTGAGGCCAGTGACTCCAAGTCCACAGCTGTGCGGTAGGCTCCTTGGGCCAACTTAGATTGCAGGAGAGCTCTGGCCCGCTGTGCGATCTCTGGCCGGGCATAGTGAGCCTCCAGCAGGCGACCAGTGCCCTCTACCAAGGCGCCCAGACTGCGATGGAAGTCCAGCACCTCCTGAGCTCTCTCTAAGGCCTCCTCAGCTAGAACGATGGCATCAGGCACCACCCCACCCCCCAGCCAGGCCTCGCCGTGGTTGTCAATAAAAGTGAGCACTGGTACCGTGAGCGCCAGGCCACCCTGGGGCGAGTCCAGCAGTGGCACCGTGCAGGTGTGGAGCAGGCTACCCGCGGTGATTTCGCCAACCAGTGTGGCCCAGCCCAGAGACTGCATGAGGAAGGCAAACTCTTCTGCAGCTGTGGCGGTTCTGTGGCTAGTAAGCAGATACACCCCACGCTGGTTACCATAGCGTTGACCTAGCAGCTCCCGATGGCTGAAGTGCTCCTGGGTGATGTTGGTGCGGCGATCATAGGTGGTAAAGAGCCGTACAGGTCCGGCCTCAGGCCCCTGGAAGTAGGACAGCACCAGAGGCATCGCTGAGGACGGACCCCCAGGGTTGTGACGCAGGTCCATGATGAGGTGCTCCGTGTCCTGCAAAGGCTCCCACACCTGCTGCAGCACGTAAGGGCCCAGCGTCTCCAGCACAGAGGTGTCTGCAAATCTATCAAAGCGCAGGTAGCCCACATTGCCCGGCAGCACGGACACCTGAAACACAGAGTCCACCAGGGCCCTCCGGGCATCTTCTTCCGTGGGCACCTCAGGGGTGGCTGCTGGGGGCTCATTAGGCCCAGTCTCAAGTCTTAAGGAGGAGTCTCTGGGTCCAGTGGCTCTCACCAGGAGCCTGGGATCCTCCGACACAGCCTGCAAGCCAGCATTGAGCTTTGTTACCAGGTCCTCTTCAGAGACCACAGCTGAGTAGTCCATGCTGGCCAGGTGGTGCAGCAGGCCCGGCACTCGGTCCACTAATGTGTAATAGTCCTGGAGTGCTTCCTGAAGTCGGAGGACAACCCCTGGCAGGGCACGACGCAGGGTGAGGATGGCCAGGGCCTTTTCTAGGGCTTGCTCTGCAGGGATCCCCACACAGGGCAGCACACCACTCCCTTCCCATGTCTGGCCACCTCCACCTAGAGGTCCCAGGGACCTGGACACAGGCACTGTGAGGAAGAAGTTGGATTGGCCTATTCTCAGCTTCTCGAGGTCCAGGGCCCCACCCTCCGTCCGCTCACCCACCACGATGGCGCGGCGTATCTGCTTCAGGATGTAGGCAATGTCCTCCGCGACTCCCCCAGTGTGTCCACTGGTGAGGACCACAACATCCTTGTCAGCACTGTATCTCTCCCCAAGGACCTCAGGCAAGGTCCAGATCTCTGTGGTGGTGTTGGAAGGCCGATCATAGACGGTGTCCACGTGCACGACTGTGTTCCCAGGGTACAAGTAAGAGATGACATAAGGGATCCCAGAGACGTGGCCGCCAGTGCAGTGCCGGAGATCTAGCACCAAGGAGGAGGTACCCATGAGCTTCCTCCACACGTGGCTCACTAAGAACTCCCCCAGCTCGCTCAGTACCTCCTGGCTAGGGAGGTCGTCCACTCGTAGGTAGCCCACGTTGTCCTCAAGAACCTCATGGCGGATGTTCCTCTGTATCTGGGCCAACAGTTCTTCTCGGGTGAGGTTGGTGAGCGCTGGTGCTTGCTGGGGAGCCTCGAGGGTACTGGGCTCGTAAGAAATGAAGAGACGTGGGTCACTCAAGGAACTCTGGACTCCAGCTGTCAGCACACGGGCCAACGTCTGAGGGTCTGAGATGCCCAGAATCTCATGGCTCTTCATTGCCTGCTCAATGGCTGCTTGCATTCCCATCAAGTTCTCAGGGAAGCAATAGTTATCCAGGAGGATCTTGGCCATATCCAGTACCAGGCTCGGCTGGAAGAGGTGTGTGGGACCAGCCGGAACCCAGAGCAGTGTGGACAAAACCAGGACCCATTCTCTCATCATTGGGATCCCAGAGCCCTGGCTCACTGGGTCAGAGCTCCCTTGACTGTGTACAAAACTGTGGTCCTGCAGCTGCCGCTTTCCCTTGCCCTTCTTAGCAGGCAGACAGAAGGTCTGGGGCTCAACGTGGGAGTTAGATGTGAGGCTTCCAGCTCTGCTAAGCCTTTAATCCTGTCTAATTCAAGCACATGGGTCAGACTCTGAAGAAGAGACCAGGGTGGTTTGACCCGGAAGGAGCATTGCATCTCATCTGGCTGAGCCAGCTCTGCGTAGAATACCACAAATAATTGCATGTAGCTTGAGTTCCTGCCACATGCTAGGCCCCTTGATATGCTTTCTACACACACAGTTGTTGTTGTTGTTGTTGTTGTTGTTGTTTTACTAAAGTCTTGCAAATGAGAATTGTTAATCTACAAATAAATAGCGTTTTCCCACTGTGGGTCACCCATGGCTCTGGAATTAGGCAGATGCACTTCTGATCCTGCGACTGTTTATTCATAGGTTTGGGAAAGTATCTGACTTGTTCTGTAGACTAAGTTATTGGTTAGATTTAATATGAATGCTCTCACAAAGCATTGCAGTGTCTGGAAGTTACTGATGAAGACTCTATAATGAGTATCATATATATTTTATCACCAGGGAGTTTAGTAGATAGTTCAACCCACCGTTTCAGGTGGGGACAGGTGACAGATAGTGAGATGAGGCTGAATAGGCCACCACCATCTCAGATACTGTGAAGGCTTAGTCTAGGGCCACTGTCAGCCTCAGGAATTGAAACTTGTTCCTATACCCTTATTCTGCTTCTAGGTATAATATATGTCAGTACCTCACAACTTTACAAGATGAATGAAAGAAAGGTCCAGACACCAGTACAGGGTATGACAGCTGAAAGGGGCATGAGCTGAATAATTTCAGACCAGATAAGGTTAAGTGATCTAGTGAGTCTCATTCTCTTTGTGAATGGAGGCCCCGTTGGTTAGGGGCTCAGCTTCAGCCCAGTGCTCACCGTGAGAAGTGAGTAGCTCTCTGTGGTCCTAAGTCACACAACGAACACCAGTCATTCTCGTACCTGCAGGCTCATACCTGGGAGCCAGTCCCAGGTGCATTTCCTGTACTCTACCCTTTTCTCATGAGAGTGATGCGGACTTTTGCTCATGTCTGACTGGCTCTGGGTATCAGAGAACACTCACCATGGAGCCTGTACTTAGAACTCCTGCTTTGTCCAGGCAGCCTCTTAGTGGGCACATCTCTCTCATTTAGGAGGTATCCTTTAGTCAGCCTGTAGGGGGCGTTGTATGGACATGGAATAGCAGCTGGTGTGGCCACTTCCTGTTCCCTGGCTTCTTGACTTCTTTCCAGAACACATGGCTGGGCTTGGTGGACAGCAGGTAGAGTCCCACAGTGATGCAGTAGGCAGCCAGAGAAGGTGGTCTTCGGGGTGGAGATGAGAGAGCTTACTCTGTGAGCTGGAAACGTACAAGTCGATTTCTGGAAATCATTATCTGACAATGTTTACCAAGTGGTTTATGAAGGCCAGAGAGGTCAATTAGCTAAAACAAACATATTTTTAGCTCATTAGGATTTGTTTAATACCCAAGTGACATATGGTCTCATCACCCCACTGTTTGCAGCCAATGGGAATGAGGCAGACTTACTGTCAGAATCAGCCTGGGGTGGCACACCACAGACACGGGGCCTCTCTGGGGTGACTGAGCCTTTTTCAACCTCCACCTGGGAGAATTGAACCCCAAGCACACAGTCAGAGTTCCTCTGTGAACACGTATCTGTCACTGCTGAAGCCAGGCCAAGCTCTGGACAGGGAGAGGGTGAAGACTACCAGGAAAAATACTGGTTTTGTATTCATTTTTGTTTTTTGCTTGTTTGTTTTTTTTTTTTTTTTCAACACGTGCCACAAAGGTACCCGCTAAGAATATGAGATAAAAGGTTCTCATGTATACAAAAGCACAGAGATGTTCAGCGTGGGCTGCAAAACTACCTACAACCCTTACCACTGCCTAGGGAATAAGATGCCTTGATTAGATGACACGTGATCTGGATTAAGTTATAGACAGAGGTACATGCGTTAATACGCTTGTCTGTACGCCCGCCATCCCATCTGTCCGTTCTTTGATGTTGTGTCCTTCCTGTCAGTTCTGCGTCACCCGTGTTGTAATGCCTGTCATAGACAAGTTAAAGGAGGAAAGTCTTGTACTAGTTCATGGCTTCAGAGCATCCAGCCGGCTCCATTGCTCTTAGGCCTGGGCCAGAATGTGCTAGAGCAAAGCTGCTTGTCCCATAGTGGTGTGAGGGAGGGGAGGGGCAGAGAGAGGGGGAGCTGGATGAGAGAGGTGGGGCTAGATGAGAGAGGGGGGAGGGGAGAGGAAGAGGGAGGGGAGAGGGAGAGGGAGAGAGAGAGGGAGAGGGAGAGGGAGAGGGAGAGGGACAGGGACAGGGACAGGGAGAGGGACAGGGACAGGGAGAGGGACAGGGACAGGGACAGGGATAGGGACAGGGAGAGGGAGGAGAGGGAGAGGGAGAGGGAGGAGAGGGAGAGGGAGAGGGAGGGGAGGGAGAAGGAGAGGGAGGAGAGGAAGAGGGAGAGGGAGGAGAGGGAGAGGAGAGGGAGAGGGAGAGGGAGGAGAGGGAGAGGGAGAAAGAGAGAGAGAACTCACTTTGGCGCACGCCTTTAATCCCAGCACTCGGGAGGTAGAGGCAGGCGGATTTCTGAGTTCGAGGCCAGCCTGGTCTACAAAGTGAGTTCCAGGACAGCAGGGCTGCACAGAGAAACCTTGTCTCGAAAAACCAAAATCAACAAAAAAGAGAGAACTCACTTTTCAAAGTTACACCCCAAACCCTTCCTTTGAAGATGAAGAATCAGTTGGAAGTGTAAGATAAGAAGCCTCCTTTCAGGTCTTTGTGGTCAGTATTCTGTGAAACAGTGAGACACAATCGAAGCCCTTCCCAGGTCTGTTCCTCAGTGCTGCTTTGGGGTCCTCGGGTTTTACTTCTTCCTTGGTGGCACGTGAGCCTGCTGTTTCTTGGGCTGGCTAAACTTTGGCATTTTTTTAAAAAAGTTAATTATTAATTACATTAATTAATTTACATCCAATGTTGCCCCCTGTCCCAGTCCCCCCTCACAGAGACCCTCCCCCTCCCTTTCTCCTCTGAGAGGGTGGAGCTCCCCCTGGCACATGGAGACTGAGCATGTGCTGAGTGAGGGCTTTGGTCCAGCCTGTGTATGTTCTTCGGTTGGTGACTTAGTCTCTGAGAGTCCCCAAGGGTCCAGATTAGTTGACTCTGTTGGTTGTCCTGTGGAGTTCCTATCCCCTTCAAAACCTTCAATCCTTCCCCCAACTCTTCTGTAAGAGACCCTGACCTCCATCCAATGTTTGGCTGTGGGTGTTTGTGTTGGACCCTGAAAGGCAGTCTGTATTCTGGTAGAGCGAGGCTTATTTGGGAAACCCAGTAGAAAAATCTACAAGGGACAAAACTGTAAACTATGCTCCCAGACACAAGCGCCTGACACCACGTCAGCTACTCAACTCCATAATCCTGTGACTATCAGTCATGTGGACAATGTCCCAAGCTCCTGGTATTCTGGCTACAGCCAGGCAAGCTCCTCCCCACAGTTACCTGGCAACAGCAAGGTAGCCCAGCCCACTATAAAAGGGGCTGCTCAGCCCCTCCCCTCTCTCTTAAGTTCCTGCTTTCTCCTTGTCTCTCACCTCTGCTCTCCTTCTCTCCTTCCCTTCCCCCCTCTCTCCTGTGGTCATGGCTGCCCTCTACTCTCCTCTTCTCTCTCTCTCTCTCTCTCTGCCTTTTACAATAAACACCTTCAAACCATGGATCTCTCTGCTCATCGAGATTCATCCTGTTAGAACAATGGAGCAGGTCACCTAAGCTGCCTGCTGAGCTAGCAGCCTGAGCTAACCAGACTCTCTCATCCCTGCAGTAACCTGCTAGAGCTCTCCCCCTACTTCCCCTCGGCCCCCAGGCCAGAGCCTGTTCTCAGCTCTTCTGTGACATACAGCAGTTTGGGATGTCTGAGAGTGAGAACCAGTCGTCCCGGGCCACTGTGAGGCCCAGGGACCCCAAAACCTGCTCTCCTGAGGCACCCAGCGATCTGTGGTGCCCAAGAGTTGGAGCCGAGACTATGTCTTCCCCACCCCCTGGAATGGGGCTGTGTGGCCTGTGAGGACCAATGCCTGTCCTGGGTGGTCCCATAGGGTCCTGAGGCAGTCTACTCGAGCTCAGGCAAGACAAGCGTCTCCCACCCCTTTAATTCCCCACATCTGGTGCCCCACATGTTTGCATCTGTCTGAGCCAGATGCTGGGTGGAGCCTCTCGGAGGACAGTTATGCTAGGCTCCTGTCTGCAAGCATAGCAGAGTATCACTGATAGTGTCAGGGACTGGTGTTTGAACTTTGGCATTTTTTGACATTATAAAGAAACCAATTATCTACCATAGCAATCATTTCATTAAAAATGTGTAAGTGGGCCAGAGAGAGAGCTCAGTGGGTAAATGCTTGCCATAGAAGCCCAAGGACTGGACTTCTGACCTTCAGCACCCACATCAATCCCAGATGAGCATGGTGGCTTGTCTATAACCCCAAACATTAGAAGGCAGAGGCAGGGTCCCCAGAGCAAACCGGCTAGCTAGATTGGGAAATGCCTAAGCTCTGAATTTAAATGAGAGACCCTGCTCAAGATAGAGACTGACAGTCACCTGACATGTACGAGCATCCCTTCCCACATGCATGCACACACATGAAACTATTGATGCACACATGTGCATATCATATAAACAAACAAACAAAATTAACACGAGGAAGTTGGTAAATGCCCCAAATCATACATGGATTTTTTTTATCAGTATTTATTATCCTTGCTTTATATACACTTTGGCCCAGAAAGTGACATAGACTAGAGAGGTCCCCAACCCACTCAGACCTGCACACCATTCCACATATCAGCTGTAGCAAAGCGGTTTCTACAGCCCCCATCTACCGCCCTTATGAAAATGTTCATGTGTTAGGGATCATTAGTATTAAAGGAACCATCAGGTCAGAACAAACGCTTGCAGGTAGACTGACAGGGCTCCTAGTCAGGAATGTTTTGTTTTGTTTTGTTTTGTTTTGTTTTGTTTTGTTTTGATGAGCTAGGATGTGCTCTGGTGAACAGTAGCGGTGCACAGAGGGGCTGTCTGAGTGGTGATCATTTACAGAGCACAGACTGCTATGAACAGAGAAAGGAGATCTAAACAGGGTGCTGTCGTCTGACAAACCATCAGTATGTCTGGCTCAGTTATGGCCACCGTCTCCTCGCTATCCTGTGGAAGGTGAGTCAGACGGTGTGAGACAGACAGTGGCACAAATCCTGCCTCTTTCCCATGGAGCTACCCTGTGAATACTTTTCTCATGGAGCTGCCCTGGCTGGCCTTTGAGAGATGGCTCACTAATTGGAGAAACCCTGAGAGCAGGGACAATAGGGTCATCAGGTCCTAGGGCAGCCATTCTGCATTAGAACATGAATTCTGTCTCCTTAGATTTGTGAGGCCTGAGACCACTTCCTGAGATCTGTCCCTCTGTTAAAGTGTCCAGCACATTTTACTCAGCTCTCTTCAGCTCTTTCCCCTTGCTCCTTGCACAGAGAATAGGTCATAAAAGAGGCAGGCAGAGGGCAGCTTCTCACTGAGCAGCCTGGGCCAGGCCTCTCCTTCCACGGCTTCAGCATCTTCACGCACATTGCAGAGATCACTTTGTCACACATTGAAGGTGCCTTAGGAGCTGTGTCCAACGTGGCATTGCGGGTGGGTCCATCAGCCATGAAAGTGGCCCGAGGATGGACATACCACATTTCGATGCATAGTCGGGGGGGGGGGTAAGCAAGTTTCAACAAATGCTAGGTGAAAATAACCCAGTGCCATGGAAGCCAGAGACCCCCTTGTGTATTTTATCCTTGTTTGTTCTGAGCCACAGGGCATGCTGGCCCTCCAGGAGTGACAAAGCAAGTGGCTTATGGTCTTATCTCCGGAAGGTTCATAATCAGGAGCGGCACAAGTCAGGAGGATGTCAGCTTTCCCTGCTGGGCCTGGCAACAGTGTAACAGGGGTGCGCGTGCCCAGGGATGGGGACACTGAAGTGCAGTTGTGCTTCTGGAAGGGGAAGTCCTCTGTGGCAGTTGATGAGACAGGATCTAAAGTACAAGCACATGCATAAGGGCATCTGCCTGATGTCCATTTTTTTATGACACTGAGGTAAAAATGTATTGTTTTCTGTAAGGGACTCTAACCCCAGCCTTGTCCTCTATGGAGTCCTTGAGTGGGAGATGATCTCCTGAGCCAGGACTGATGCTCTCCAGAGCTAGAAGATCCAGGCAGCTAGAGTGGGTGGTGCTAGAGTTTGCCCCCCCTCCACAGGTGATGGAAGTTGTTGTGCAGCTAGAAATTGGGAGTGGGGTGAGCAGAACCTTGGCCTGGCGATGGAGAACAGGGATGAGCTTGTGGGCAGGGTTTGGCTGGAGAGATGGGTGTCTGAGCATGACAGTGGTGGACAGACACTGGCAGAGACACCCAGATTTTCTCCACACTGGGTGGCATGTATTAGGGATTTATCTTTCCTCCAGCTCTGCCGATTAAATACCAATGCTCCATTGGGTTCTGTGCTAAAGTTGGTCATTGATTCCATGTAAACATCTAATGCAGATCTTTAAAAAAAAATTATGTTGGAGCATCAGTCAATGAGAGTGGTCCAGATATTGTGAAGTCCTCCGGGCTCTGGATGCCAGAGGGCATCAGGCTCTTCCTCACCCCATTCAGTCCTATGAGTCACAGGAGAGTCAGATGGGAGCTTAAGGCACAGGAACGACAATGCTGTTCTCCCTGGGGATGCACTCCTCAAGGAAGCTGGCTGGCTGGGGCAGACTCAATGGTAGTCGGTGGAGAAGATGAGGAAATAGAGCTCTCTTAGATGCCAAGAACTCTCACAAGTAAGGCTGGACTTCTAATCACTGGAGTGCAGGTCACCAGGGAAGGAAAATAGTTAAGTTTCATAGTTAACCAGAAGCACATTAGATCCCAACAAATTTAGACCCAGGCCTTGTCCTCTGTGGAGTCTGTAGGCAGGAGATGCTCCTGCCTGGGGATCTGGCCAGACAGAGTAGATAATTTCAGAGGTCCAAGCCGTAGGCAGTCTCTCCCAGATGGTCACAGAATCATAATAAAGGATTGCAAGTGGCCTTGCATGACTCCTGAAACTCCCGAGGACTGCACCAGGGTCACAGTGCACGTCAGAGGGCTGAGGTCCTGAACTGTCTCCCTTCTGTGGTTGTTTGGGGATATTTCTTCAGGGGAGGGGTTTTATCATAAATCACATGGTCACAGAGTGAACACAGGCAGGGAGCATGCAGATCACATCGCATTGGAGCACAGCAAGCAGCCTACTCATCATGGTGGGTGTGGACCTGGCTCAGACGTACCTGGCCTCACACTGGGCCTTCAATATCTAGTGACTCTATCAATACACACTGATCTGTTAAACCGCATGTGACATTTGGGAAGTTCTCAGACTTTGGGGACCCACAGACCTGGGGTAGAAACCTATAGCTGAGTCATAGTAATTGGCTTGCTGAGTTTTGGTCTCTACAACTGACAGTCAGAGGTCACAATGCACATCTCAGCGGAGTGTGGCAGTGACAGGAAACAAAAGCTGGAGTCCACTCTTTTCTTCACACCTGACATTGTCAGAATGAGCTTCCTGGACCCTGTGAGTCCCATGCGACTCTGTGCACATCACCTGTATCTTCTGCTAGTTTCTGCCTGGTTTCCTGCTGCTCCCAGATCATCTACCCCCAGCTCACTTTTCGACATCTCCTTTCTACCCACCAACCCTTCCAGGGTCTCCTGCTCTGCTCACAGGCCCGCATACCCCAGTCGTTGTTACTTTAGCAGAGGGACCCACCAGACACAAGAAGGGCAAATGACTCCTTTTCTTCTCAAGGATGGTTTCAGATCAACTTAGGCATACCATGTGCAGGAGGATGCAGGATCTTCCCAGGACCTCTTCCCAGTCCTGTATCCCCACCCTGGGTGGCTGCAGGGACTACCTGCACCCACACTCAGCCACACTCATCCCCTCATAGTGGTACTTGAGGGTCGGCACCCCCATGTCGTCCTTGTAGAGGATGGAGATAGGACTCAGTTTGGTGGGAACGCAGCAGGCTTTGCCCACCTTCGTGGGGAACTTGAGATGCACCAGGGTCTGCACGATGGCGTGTTTGGTGGGCGTCACATCATCAGCCAGTGGGAAGAAGCAACCTCCTTTACACTCGTAGGCGTCATATTCCTTGGGTGCAATGATCCAGCTGTCCCAGCCGATGTCCTCAAAGTTCACCCTGAGAGAAGTCTTCTGGCAGTGGCTGCTGGCTCCGGTGCTCCTCTTCCTTCTGGCTAAGAGTGGCCCCACAGCTGTGTATCCATCTAACCCGTCCTCCTCGTGGCTCTCACCTGCCCCCTGGTAAGCATTTTTGGATGTCTTCACAAGCACGGTCTCCTGCTCATGGCCGATCATCTCCTTCAGCTCCAGTCTGGTCTCCTTGGTCCCGTTGCTGCGGTCATTGGAGAAGACAACAAAGAAGGGCAGGTTTTTGGAGCCTGGAGGGACACTGATGTCCAGTGTGTCACAGCCCCCCCTGTGGCTCTGCACTGTTACCTCGAGCTTATTTTTGTTTGTCGTGGAGTCTGCCCTGACCCACCGCTTCACGGCACTCGATACTTCTAAGGTTTCCCAGCCTTCATCCTGAATGTCCTTGGATACCAAGAAGGTCTTGGTCCCCGAGGCCTGGTCCCAAGTCTCGCTGTCATCCAAGACATCATAAACGACCATGCTTCCTTCCAGCCCATGAGTGGAATCCACATCATTTTGACAGGAGACATAGAGACGGAGCTCAGCCCTGGTGATCTGCTCATGCCTAGGGATGGAGATGTTGAAGATCAGGATATGTTTCTGGAAGGGGAAGTCCTCTGTGGCAGCTGTCGATATAGCATCTGAAATGCAAACACATGCAGAGGGCCATCTTCCTGGTGTCCATTTTTTATGATACCAAAGCCAAACTTCATGATTTGTTACCAGGGACGTCTAAGATGATAGGTTTTGTCACTATTGCTCCACTCTGTGTCATTTAGAACCTTAAGAGAAGGTGCTCTTAGGATTTGGGAAGGTTCTCTGAGCATTCTTCCAGGAAAAGCAGAGGCAGGCACCTTCAGCCAGTATCATCAGTACCTACTGGCTGAATTGAGCACCTAGTATGTGCTTGGCCTGAGACCATGAGTCTGGGAGCATCTAGTTACCATCTCAGCTTTACACATGTGGAGATCTACTGGTTCACAGCATTGGATGCATAGCATTGGAACCGTCAGAGTGCACACAGTTAATTGGCACCCACACCTAAGGCAAGCCAGAAAATACACTGTCAGCTTTAGAGTAAAGACGCTGCAGTGCTGGAGGGGGAACATTGATGTCAAATATTTAATCAAACATCAAAATAAAAATATTTAGATAAAGTGAAACATTGCAGCATTAGAGTATTTAAGTAATTGCAATGGTGTTAATAACTTCTATCAAAAGTGAAAGTGCATTTTTTTTTCTTTTAGAGGAAAAAGTATCTTCATGCCAACAGTTTGGCAAAAAAAATGGGGGGTTTCTCTTAGCCGCATAAGTGTCTGCTTCCCACTTCTCCTGGGCTGCGGTTTGACCACAGACATTGCCATTTGTGGGTCTGTGCCAACACTCAATCACGGCATTATCCTTGGGAGACATGTTCTGATACACCCACTGGATGCCTGGAAGTACAGATAGCTCTAAGCCCTGCACACAGTGTTCCTTCTGTACGCATGCACGCCTGTGCTGATGTGCAGTGTGTGAAGCAGGCTTGGCTAGAACTTAAGTGAGAGTAAATGGGAAGTTTAGAAAACTGTACCTGTGGCGAACACCGCTTCCAGGTTAGGAGTTGTTTGTTTCTGGATTTACATTTAATAGTTATGGACCACAATAGATCCTCAGAAGCAGGCCTCGGTTCTCTCAGTTTGTGGGAGTAGGGGTAGGGCTGCCTATGTGGGAGGATGAACAGAGACCCATGCGACCTTAAAGCCTAGCAACTGGTCTGAAGAATGGAGGTGTCAGTCTTGACTGCCCCTCCCTGGGAACTTTTGAGCTTCTTGGTGCCTCAGTTTCTCTCTTGTATAACCGAGCACATCTTACCATTTTATCAAGGTGGCCCATGAGGGTGACAGGCCGGCCATGAGCCAATAGCTGATGTCCAGTTAATACGTCTGTACACCTCCCATCCCCTGCAAGCCCAGTGCACATGACAAAGCCTGTAGCCTTCACTCTGGGTCTCTGTGCTCTCCTCGCTCATCATGAATACACCGATCGAGGTTCCGAGTAACCTGGCGAGTGCTGTGGCACGTCAGACAGTGAGAGCTGTGCATTGCACTCATGGCCAAAAAACGCGTCACTGAGGCTACCTCCGCAGCGGCTGTGGGACTGCGCTGCCAGACACCAGAAATCACAGGCCCATGGGAATTAGACGAATGCTTCCTAGGTCACGTGTGAGTGTTGTTGGTGTTACTGCTGCTGAGTGCATGCAGTAATTGTGCCAATGATGTGTGTGCAGGGGGCTTGGTATCTCTGGCTGGGCTTCACATTCTGGCTAGTGGGATATGATGACTTAGGCCCCAAATAAAAAACAAAATCCAGCCTTTCCTCTAGGCAGAGATCCTAAACAATTCTGGGGCCTGGCAACCTGCAAATTCTATGTTTTTAAAAATGAAGCCATATATATATATATATATATATATATTTATATGTGTGTGTGTGTGTGTATGTGTGTAATTTAATTATATATAATATAATGTATGGTGGTCACAAGTATCCTTAGACACACACACTCTGCACTTTGCAGGCTGGACAGATCTGGCCAGGCTTGCCTGTGACCCTGAACTGGGACCCTTGGGCATTTGCAAATCTCTGAATCAGAAAGAGAGAGGCCCTGGGCTCCTGGTCCTTCAGAGCAAGATGCCAAAACAGAAGAAGGGGAGCTGGTTCTATACAGGACGTAGGGCCAGCGACATGACCTTGCAAAAGGTGCCTGACCTGGGTTCCTCAGCCCTGGCAACCCCAGCTTTCTGTTCAGTAACTCATTCTACCTGGATTCTGGTGTTCTGTGAGTTGTCAGTTACAGACTTCACTTCCGTGTTTACCATCTAATCTTCCTAAATCAAGGACACTTGACATTGAAAACATATTGGACAGACACACTGCCCACTGCCTCTTCTAGTCCTACTCTATTGACATTTTAAAATCTAGGCCTAAAATGCACTTTATAAGAGAGAACCGGGTTTTCTTTTAAAACTGAAAAATATACAAATTTATTGCAGGCTAAATGAATGATCTATTTCTAAGTCAGAAGTCAGGAAAGGAGAGAGGAAGATAGAAAGGGAAGAGGAAGTCAGGCGGAAAGAAAAGGGAGGAGAGGGAAGAGGAGGAGAGAGAGAGGAGGGAGGGGTAAGTAGGGGAGGCAGGAAGGAGAGCAAAGGAGGCTGAAGAAGAAACAGGGAAATGAGAAGAGGAAGAGAAGAGAGGGAAGCAGAAACCTGGTATACTGAGTACCTACGGGGTTAACTGTGGATGTGGCTCTGGGGAGGAGCCAGGCTACACACCAGATCCTTTAGTGTTGATGGACAGGACCCATGACTTGCACTGCCCTGTAGGGAAGCCATTAGCCACGCAAATGATGAACAGGGAATTTGTATTTTCTCCCTGTTTCATTGAGAGTCACTTCCACAGAAACCTGAAGATCTGCCGTGGTCAGTGACCGTCCCACACAGCAGAGCCACTTCACTGTGGGGGCAGGGTGCAGTACATCCCACCCCACGGAACCCTGGAGGAAGCACTGTACCTTCCACACTGAAGCTCCGCACGATGTTGGAGGCAGGCGTGGATGACTTGTCCGTAGTGTATCTGTTGTACAAGTCGATCATGTACTGGGGTGGCTCCGCTCTGGTTTTGTCCTGGGAGGGAATGCCACTGAGGTTAAGGCTGCGCAGGAAATCCACCTTCATGTTCTCCAGGAACATCTTCAGGTCAAAGACGCCCTCGTCTCCAGCTCCAGACAATCCCAGGGAGCTGCGGGCATTTCCCCCAGGGGATGCTTGTGCCCAGTTCTGCAGTGGCTTCTGCTGTGTGGCACAGACTAGCAGGAACAGCGGGAGCAGGGCCACCTGGAAGGCCCCAGGGGACATCTTGGGCCCTGAAGGGGGCCTGCGGGGCTGCTGTGGTCTGTCACTTGGTGCAGTGAGGAGCCCGGGAGGAATAGGCCCACATTGTCCTGTTGACTGCTTAGCCGAGAGCTTGGCTGCCTCACGTTCTCCCCAGCAATCTGACAATCCTCCACTCTTCTTATCTGGGTGTGGATGCTATGCTCGGACCTCTTATCTAAGGCAGCTCTCTTTAATGAAGACTGTATAAACATCTGACGAGCACTAGGGGCTGGTGGGAAGGATGCTGACTACTGTAAAGGATCGGCATTTCTCCGGAGGGTCATCCACCCTAATTAGGATCTTTGTTCGTTTCCTTGCTGGCTTCCTTCAGAAGACTCTCAAGGCAGGGGCACACAGACCTTATCCTGCTGGACCACAGAAACAAGGAATTCAGAAAATGAAGCTGGGAAGTTCCCCAAATATAGAAGGCTCACCAAGTACCCAGAAGATGACACAAACTGTGGGGGTCAGGGAGGTGGGGTGATGTGGGAGATTGCATCTGGGCTAGAGAAAGTCTGGTCCTTATGGTATGGGAACCCGGCAGTGTATCTAGGCACTGCCCTTTGAGGAAAGATCTCCTGAGTACTGAGAATGGAGTGTGCACGGGCCCAGAACACTCAGTCAGACTAATGACTTCCCAGCCAACACAAATGGCACTTCCTGTCCCCACTGTTCTTCCAAGTCGTGGCCTCAGCCCTCTGAGTCTCCTTTAAGAAGATGTGTTTGCATACATATAGACCACTGCCAGCTCCTGACAGTGGGTGGCTATGTTCAAGATACCCTCCAGTGCTGTCTCTGACTGCGCTGGGGGTGTGGGTGTGGGTAGAGGGAAGCTCTGTGTTAAGGCTAGCTGCTTATTAGTGCCTCAAACATGTATCTGATGCTCTGAGCTCCAGCCCTGACCCTGGTCTGTGTGGTGCTGGTATGTGCAAGCGCATGTGTGTGTGTGTGTGTGTGTGTGTGTGTGTGTGTGTGTGTGTGTGTATGTATGGATAATCAGAGGACGACTTGGTTCATGTTGGTGGGAATCATAGTTCTCAGCCAGGAGACCCACAGAGAAGTTGGGGCTCACAGGAGCAGTTGGGCAGTTCTGAGACTGACTCTATGTCCAGAGATGGCTTCTCTCCTATGAAGGCTGCTTGAGTTAGCCCAAAGACAGTGTTTAAAAGCTGTGTCTTCGTGCTTAGCCTCCGTCTGTCTCATCACAAGTAGCATTAATCAATGTGAAAAGGGAAGACAGTTAAAAAACACAGCTTAAGATGGGGTATGATAGTGTGCTGTCAGGGCTCTCGGGGAGAGGGAATAGAGGGCCAAGAAAGTTCAAGACCTTGTAGGATGGGCCACAGCAAGCTGCGTTCAGAGATCTCAGAGTGGGAGAGTGAAACTAGGAACTTCCAGGGAGAACTTGTATCCACCCTTCTAGAGACACAATGGGGGGAGAAGAGAAGGGTATGGCGAGGAGCCTCTGAAAGCGGAAGTGTGCTGGGCACCTATTCCTGTAGGAAGCAGGAGGACTTGGAAAGATGAATGCAATGCATACTAAGCCCAGGAGATGGAGCTGAAGCTGCAAAGCCATGGGCCGGGAGGAGCTGCAGAATGAGGTCTGTAGCCTCTCATGATGTGCCATAGCCTCTAGGATAAACACCCTCCACACTCAAGAGTCTGAGCGCAAGGCCATACAAAACACAGTGTGTTCACTAGTGTCTTAGGAAGGCCACAGGAAACCTCAGGTTTGATGGTCAGCACTACCCATGAATTTCCCAGCCTGGAGCCCCTTCTATGCATGCAGTCGAGTTGTCTCCATGACAGTGAACACATTCACTGCAAAACAAGGTCTAGGCTTCCAGAACTCTACCTTGATACGCAGTTTGAACCTGTGTTGGTCTAGAGATAACAGTTTGGTAATTTGCCAAAGGGCTATGTCCTTGAACACCTACAGTCTGTAGAAGAAAGGCACCTTAGAGAGTGGCTCATCAGGCCAAAACCCAGGCTTTGAGATTCTTCAGATTTAGCTCTGCTTTTACAGAGTGCAAGAGCAGAATCTTGATGATACCAAGTGTCTGCTCTGAGCTATTCTAATAAGTGTGTGTATTTATCATTCATAAAATACCGTGAGAGCCACCAGATGCCTGACGTTGCTTCAGTAGTCCAAATGGAGATGGTGCTGCTGTGACAGAGACTCAGATTTCTGGGTAGAGGTGGGAGGGCCCGAGGACAGGTCTTCAGAGGAGGGAGGAGGCCAACAGTAAGAGGTGGCCTGGTTGGGAGACTGGCAAGCTCAGGCAGTGAGCTGTGAAATGAGCCCAACTTAGTTTATTCTACTTCGCCAACATCTGGGGACACAAGTTTTCACAGATAATGGTGTTTCTTCAGTTTCTGCTCTACTCTCCAGGTTTTGGATGCTCGTTTGAGCTAGTTCCCCTTCCCTGTCCCTTGCATCTGTTAGTCAAGTCTAATCTAGTCCTAGGCTCCCTCCTCTAATCTGACTTCATGAGTTGGGAATGAAAAGGGGTTGAGTAACTCCATTTACTTATTCAAATATTTAACATTTGTTATGTGTCAAAGAACATGCTAAACTATACAGCTGCCTCCCCCCATGTCTGTGGATTCCATATCCTTAGATGCTATCACCCTGGGGTTAAAAACAATCAGAAAAACAAAAACAAAAACAAAAACACAACCCTGCATTTGTATTGTGTTTGTAGGAGGTTTTCCTTCCCCTGAACAATACAACAACTTGGTTTGATTTTATTTTATTTTAAAATGTATTTTGACTTTCAATGGACACATAGAAATTGCATATATCTGTAAGATGCAATGTAGAATTTTCATTCATATACACAATATAACGATTAGCTCAGAGGAACAGGCATTTTTTCATTTCTGTATTTCTTTGTTGTTTTATGCTTTTCAAAAATTTATTTTTATGTATGTGTACGTGTGCATATGAGTGTGTGTGTGCCATGTAAGTGCAGATGCCCAGGGGCCAGAGAGGGTGCCAGATACTGTGGAACTGGAGTTAGAGGCAATTGTGAGCTGTCTGACATGGGTGATAGCAATTGAATTTAGCTCCTCTGAAGGAACAGCAAGTGACTCTTATCTGCTGAGTCATCTCTCCTGGCTATTTAATAAAAGATATTTAACCAGCCTTAGGTTTGGTATATGTAGGAGAACCCTGGAACCCATCTCCCACTAATTCTGAGGGACAGTTGCTTTTTCATGTTTCACTTTGTAACTCATATGATTCTGCTCTGTCATCAAAACTTCTGTGCTTAGAGCAAATGCTTAGCAACACTACAACACACACACACACACACACAGAGAGAGAGAGAGAGAGAGAGAGAGAGAGAGAGAGAGAGCCTAAAAAGCACATGACCACTAGTAAATAAAGTCATATTCAGCATATAAGTTTGAACATGCGCATCTGAATGACCTGCTAGGATCACACAGCTTTCTGATCTATTCTGAGCCTCGGTGTTTCTAACCAGCTCTTAGGCGCTTAGCGTGGCTGGTTCGAATGTCACACTTTCAGAACTTTAGTTCTAAGCAGTGTGCTGTCTGGGCACTGTTACAGGCCAGGAGAGTGGCTCCGTGTTTATCACGGGCCAACTGGGAGCAGGTTCTCAGTCCCAGCTCTCTCTGCCTCTGGCTACTCCATGCAGCTCCCACAGGGATGTATTTTTGTTCCTCAAGAATGGCAGGGAAAAGGGAGGTGTCCTCGGTGATGTGTTCTGAGATGCTACATCTGAAAAAGAGGCTGCTTCCTAAGTTAGAGGTGTCCAGCGATGACACCAGCCCCTCCCACAGCAGAGTGGGGTTCACCATTCACATTCTCCCCCTGAGTACTGTGCATCCTTCACGGCCTGACCCCCTGCCCACGTCCCTGCGCATGTCTGGGTCTCACATTACCCTGACTCATCCCAGACATCTAGAGACAAAGACTCGGAGAGGTTGCAGGCCTTTGAGGATCCCAGGGGTCTCCCAGAAATTACAAATGTCAGAAAGAACTAAGTGAAGATATCATGGCTATGAGAAGGGAGAAAGCGGTTCATGGGAGGGGGCTGAAGGGCACAAAACTGAGTGAGGAAGGCAACACAGAATCTGATATTTAGAAGAAAGGGCGGGGTCATTTCAAGCCCTGCTGTTAATTTATTTTGCTATTCACATAATTATATTCCACCATGTTCCAACCGTGCGTGACAGGGCAAGTAGAGCCCCAAGTCTGAAGTCTGCAGGTCGGCTGGAGATACCTACGCCATCTGAAACAGCTTGGAAGGACTCATTTCACTTCATGTGCATTCCTCCAGGGATAAGGGACTAAGGTGGCATGTGCTGCTGGTCATGGTCCTTCCTCGCCTGGCTAACGGGCATGGATATCTGTGTCTGCACATGTCCTAGGGCACATGGAGCATCTCAGAGGATGGGATGTGAGGATGTGGACAGACTCCATCAAGACCCCTTTATGTCCCTCCCACTTACCTGTTCTGGATGCTCTTGTAGTTCACCCAGACCACAATGCTGTCATTGCAAACTTCCTCCGAGGCTGCCCTGGCTTCCCACGCCGCTGGGGCCTCTTGAGCAGAGGGCCGAGGAATTGGGAGGTAACAGAAGTTTCCATCTCCCCTTCTCTAAAGGTGGACTCACTGAAGGGTTTTGCAAACAGCAGAGCAGTGCCTAGCCCAGATGGATGTGGTGGTTGTGTGAGGGGTGGTGTGCACAGTTCCCTGTCTCCCTCCTTGCCTCGCCTACATTTCCTGGAACACCACCTTACAGAGCATTGGATTCAGAGGCCCCTGCTGCTTCTCAGCTCCCTCCCTTCTTAGCAAGCCTTGGCAGCTGTAGGTCTCTGTGGTGAGGTTCTTGGCCAGTATTGTGCCCCTATCCCTGGCTGAAGGGACTGCGGTGTGTCTGTCTCAGACTGCACCTATTTTCTCCTTAACAATTGACCAACCCAGGACTTCTGGAATAACCACTGTAAGGAAAGTGAATATCACACCAATGCTGTTCATAGTAGAGTCATTTGGGGTGACCTTTGGGGACAGGGATTCTGGGAGACAGCTGTGTATTCCACAGACACAAAGGAGATCATCTGGCCCTTCCAGTTCCTATTGGACTGTGGAGCTGCTGAGATATTTCCTAAGTGCATATGTCAAATCCCCTTCTACTATTATTACACTGACCTGTTCCTGTCACTTAATACAGAAGTAGACACAGACACCGGCCAATCAACTGCCCTGTTCCTGTCACTTAATACAGAAGTAGACACAGACACCGGCCAATCAACTGACCTGTTCCTGTCACTTAATACAGAAGTAGACACAGACACCGGCCAATCAACTAGGTTAAGGATAAGAGGAAACCCTAGAACCGTATCTGTACCATCCTGGAGCCATATTCCATTTTAATGCTAGCCCAGGGTAGGGATTTTGCAGGCTGGATAAGGGAATAATTGATATTGTGGAATGGTAACATTCAGTTTTTTCCAGATACCACTGCACCTTTAATTTATTAGCTTTCCATAAAAACACAGAACACTCACAATCTACAGTATACAAAGTATAATTTACAAAAATATAAAATCTTGGTTACTTTTTTAGTATTCCAACATATTACTGTATGTATTATTTTCATACGCATGTTTAAACAACCCACACCTAACTTGCACTATTTCCTCTGTGGGGGATGGGGTCAACTCTTTCCATTTTGCTTTGAAATAAAAATACATATATTAAAAGAAGAAATCAATCTTGATTACATGTGCATATTGCATGTATAAAAGCACGTGTAGTGAAATGTAAGACAAAATACCCCCTCCTGCCATGGTTTAGGCCCTGTTTCTAGAATGCAGTCTGGGGGTTTTAGAATAGCATTTAAACTGCCATGGGGAGAGTGCCCCACGGTTTGCATAGTCTTTCTAGGTTTTGAGAGGACAAATGCCTGGAGTTGACATTTGAGGACACACGTTATTTCTAGGCCTTGAAAAATGTGGGCAGGGATGATGGGCAAATTGCAGACCACAGTTAATTCCAGATTTCTTCCAGGAACTCAACAAGTCTTTTCAGAGCTACCACCAGCACAGAAGAACTGAAGAATTGTGGCGTGGTGGACAGATCTTTCTTGGTCCCAGCAGGTCTGTAAGCTCTGTTTAGCACCTGGAACTTCCCCAAGTCAAGTCCTGGCTCCAAGAATGCCACTCTGCAGGGCAGGAAGGAAGCAGGTCTGCCTTCTGTCTTGAAGCCATCTTACCGACAGGCACAGGTCTCTACGGACATATTCGGGTACACCTTCAGAACCACATTCCGATTCTCATCCAGGAAAAGGACTCCAAGGGAGTTCATCTTGTCTGGAACACAGCATGGCTCTGGGATGCCAGGGACAATGCCCACAGCTCTGACGATGCTCTGGATGGTGGCATGGTTGGATGGGCGGACAATCTGTAGTATGAGAAAAGACAGTTAGCTGAGAATGCGGTTTATCACTGCTTCTCGAAGGAGGCCATATAAGGGGTGGCCTGGAAGAAAAGGCCTCTGCCCAGAGCTGGCGTGTTTTCTCTAAAACTGTCACAGGCTTCAGTCCTGGTGCTCCTGGGTCTGCCCATGTGTTCCAGTCTAAATGGGATATTTTATCTGCTACGTGAAACTGGCCACTTGGGGGCGCCTGCTAAGAGCACCTGGAGCTGGAAGGAGACTTTTTGCAAGGGAAAGCCTGGAACTATACCTCACTCAGCCAGCAGACATTCCTCCAGAGTGACCTGGTTAAAACCAAAATGATATGCATGGCGTAGCATGGGCCACAGATAGGCATTTCAATATGTGTTTGAGTTGGGGTGACAGGGGCAGCATTCAGACATTCTCTTTTTGACGTCTTATTAATGGATATTGACAACATGACCTTCATTGTACTGACACAGATACCACGGCTTAAAATGGCTAAGGAACATGCTCAAGATGTCTTACAGAGGAAGTGGTCTGGCTTGGAAACTGCACATCTCTGAAAAGATAAACACAGCCAGCCAGGTCATGGGCTTTGACTCTTGCCTGGCTGATCATAGCTGTCGCTGACAAGAAGCCTTGTGCTGTTACAGGAGAGGAGGAGGCAGCAAGAGAGCAGCAAGAGCACCTGCACATGTGGGGTTCAGCTGGCGTTCTGAAGGTGGGGAGGCAGCAAGCCAGGCTGATAAAGCAGGCGCTGTGAGCCACATCTGTCCTGGTCCATGTGAAGACCATCAGCAGATTATCTTTCTCTCTGCCAGCTGCCTCCCTTCCTCTCTCTTGTGCATGCATGGATGAGGAAAAGCCCCTTAATTCCAGACAGATTATACGGCCCACATCTGGGCCTGGGGGGTTTCCCACTCGGTCTGTTTATTGAGGTTCATATTGGATTTATGAACTGACTTTCCTTCTTGGAAGACATACCACAGAGGATTCTGCAGGGTTAACTGAGATGGAAACTGTTGTGGGTGCTGAGGGTTGACTGGGCCAGCCTACTGCAACACAGGCTGCTGCAGGGACATGGACAGACGGAGTTAACCCAGCCTGGGGAAAGGTGAAAGCTCAGGGCCACTGAATGTGCCAAGCCAGGGACAGCTCACTGGGACAGCCACTGACACTCAAAGCCATCTGATCACCTGGCTAAACAGGAGAGCCCTGGTCCAAACGTTAGATACCTGACTTGTCCACGAGGGGGCAGCACTGACTCGATCTCTGAGGATGTGTTTCTCCCCCCCCCCCCAAACACCCCTTCCCCCATCCCCCTGGGATACTTGCAGAGACACTGTCTCAGAAAAATAAAATAAAATAAAATAAAATAAAATAAAATAAAATAAAATAAAATAATCAAACCCAACACTTAAAAAAGCACCATGAGACCAAATAAATCCTAACAGATTGTGGGGACATCTGTTTCTGCCACTGCAGACAGGAGATGCATCATCTCCATTTTGTAGATGATAAAACAGGTCAGGCAGGTAGAGGGGCGGCCAATTGGGACAGAGCCAAGTTAGGATGAGACAAGATCAGAACGTAGAAGTAGTACCTTGGGCATGGGGAACTCGCAGGCTCCAGCACAGTAGTACGCATCAAAGGATTTGGGTGAGATGATCCATTCATTCCACCCGATGTCTGCAAAATCCACCTTCAGGTACCTCCTGGAGCAGACCCGGGGCTCATCCCACTGCCGCCTCCTGGCTTTCTGCATCGTCTTCTCGTCAAAGTCCAGCACCTGAGAGGAGGTGGCGGTGAATGTATCTTGGTCCTTCTTCTTGCGGTCTTTGCGCCCGGTACGGGGTTTCAGTGCCCGGAAAGGACTGGACCAGAACTCGTGCTTGTGGAAATTTTGGGCATGCAGGACAGGCGCTGGTCTTTCGTCCAGCCCCGGCAGTTCATTGTCTTGCAGGGGTTTAGACACCTGAGCCGCCCTGCGCACGCGGGGATCAGCTGAGCTGTTGGGGGCTGCTCCAGGCTCAAAGTCTCCAGCTGGAAATGGGTCGTATCTCTGTAGCGTCACTGCTACACTGTTGGGCTCCGAGATGGCCAGGTCATTGGCGTAGACAAGTATATAGGGCATGTGGGAACTGGGCCGTGGCACTCCGGGGTCCTTCTCCCCAGAATCCAGCTGAGCAGAGAGAAGCAGCTCTCCATCCCTTCGGGCAGCCTTGATGATTGAGGAGATGTCCTTGGCCTGCCACAGGCCACGTGGTGGAGGTGTCAGGGCCATGGCCCCGCGGAGCAGCCCCTGAGTGGCGGTGTTCTGCGAGAGACTGCGGAAGATGAGGTGCAAGCGTGCAGGCAGACCTGGGGTCAAGAGGCGGCAGGATGCATTCTTAGCTCGGGGCTTACAGAAAACCTCACGAGCCCGGGGCCACCGTAGAGGTTCCGAGTAGAAGTGGAAGGCGGCTGTGAGGATCATTTCTGAGTCTTGCATGGAAGTCAAGTTGAAGAAATACACAGGCTTTTGATCGATCACTTCTGCAAGGGAAAGACAAACCACAACCTGTTTCACCCTCTTCTAGGGTTTCTGCCCAGAACTGGGAGAGCAAAAACAATTCCTACTGACCCGGCACTCTAGCATGGCTGACTTCTCTTTCCTCCCGCCCTGCAGTCCTCACCCTGAAGGTGTGAGGACTCCTTTGTTACCCTCGATGAACTTGTACCATTGAGATCCAAAAGGAGGGGCTTGTCTTCATCCCGTTGAGAGGAATCAAGATGAAACAGGGAGAAATGGAGGGGCAGGAGAAGCAGAGAGAGAAGAGGGAGGGAGAGAGGGAGGGGGAGAGACAGAGTGATGTTCAAGTGTATATAAGACACTAAAGTGCCTGCTGTTCCCTGTTGGGCCTTCACTGGCTGTCAAAGAGCAAATGAGCGTCACTGACAGCTTCACAAAGAGCTCATGATAGCTTGGGTTAGTTACAGGACCTGCCTCAGAAGCACAGCGCCTGTGCTACGCAGTTTCTAAAGGCAACTTCTGTTGAGCGTGATCACGCTTCCAAATGAGGTGAAATAGGAGATCTTCACTTTTTTCTTGCTGCAGTTTTAGCACCTTTTAAGACAATATAGGATTAAAAGCAGTCATTCAGTGTTTGTTATGTCCCAGGACTTATAAATTGCTGCCATCATCATTATTATTGTTAGTATTATTACTATTATTCAGCACTTGGGAGGCAGAGGCAGGTAGATCTCTATGAATCTGAGGCCAGCCTGGTTTACCATAGTGAATTCCAGAACAGCCAGAGATACATAGTGAGACTCTGTCTCAACAAAAAGCAAACACAACTCCAAAACTGTTTTTTCAAGGAGATAGCAATCTGGGGACAACAGTGTGTCACTCCACTCCAAGGCCCTCTGGAGACACAGGGCCAAGCTGAGGCGGGCCTGGCACACTCAGTGCGTCTGCTGTGCGTCTGGAGAAAGCCTCCACTCGTGCTCTCCAGAGGCGGCTGGAAGTCTTCTCCTTCTCTCCTGGCTCCACCAGGTGTTCCCCAGAGCCACCTGTATCACCCCAGCCTTGACAGCAAGGTAAACTCTCTGCCATGAGGAAGTCCTCTCTAGGTTTCAGACGGGGAGAGAAGGTCTTTTGTCATTTCCACCTTAGTCACTGAAGACCAGGAGAAGACCAAAGTGGCTGGGTGATTTTCTCTTTCTTCTCCAACCAAAGTTCTACCTGCTTGATACAGCTGGGAGAGGATCAGAGCTTGTAAGCCCAGAAGGTGTGCACTGAGGAGGTGTTACATTCCTCAAGAGACAGATGGGTCTGTATGACAGCCATTTGCAGAGGATGAGCTGGAATTATCTCTCAAGAACCATTGACTTAGAGCTGCAGAGGTGTTCAGTGGTTAAGAGCATTGCTGCTCCTGAGGAGGACCCAGGTTTGTATCCCGGTGCCTACACCATAGCTCATGACCATCTGTAACTTCACTTCCATGGGACTTGGCCCTCCTCTGGTCTCCTTGAGCTCAAGACACACATGCATATGTGTAGAGACTCCCACATAGACAGAAAGTAATAATGAAACATTAAAAATTTGAAATTTTCCCAAAAATCAACTCACTATCTGGATATTTTGTCTTGAGGACTTAAACCTGGCCTCCCAGAATTCTGTGGCTTTGAGTGCCATGATGTGGAGTCCTACCTCCTAACGGGCATGTTGGGGCGGGGGGCAGGCTATGAATATTGGGGAAGTTGGGGAAGCCCTCATCTCAGAGGAGGACTATGAATGTGCAGAACTACCTAGCTGGAAACTACAGAGAAGTCTCCCCCTTCTTGGCTGTGGCCTGGGGCTCCTGCACGGCATGTATGTAGACACCAAGGAGAGAGCCTGTGTCACCTTCTGTCTTCTGGTCACTGATGTATGTGTAGGGAAGCTCACTATCTGTAGTATACACCCCTAAGCTGGAAAACACCATAGGAAACAAGCTCCAGGCCCTAGAGGAGAACATTACACTCTGTGTGTTATTCTTTCATTACTCTTCTAGGGAGACTAGATTCCTCAGCTAATTTGATCCTTGGAGGGTTAAAGAAATGGCTCATGCTGTATGCTTAGGATCAAGGATGCCAGAGCAAGGGTTTACAATACACACTCAAACATGCTCACTACCACTTGGTCTCTATAACACCTGACTTGGCAGCTTGTGTTTGCCTTCAATCCAGTTCAAGTATTGCTTTGTTAATTATCCTGCTCATTGGTCCAGAGTGGAGAGGATCCTCCATAGGCCAGGTGAGAGGGAAGGATGCTACTACATTTGGTGAGAGGGAAGGATGCTACTACATTTGGTGAGAGGGAAGGATGCCACTACACTTGGCTTGGATGCATTTGGGCAGAGGGAGCTCACCCCTCAATGGGCAACTTTCTCAAAAAGACTCTCCCTTGTGGGAGATGCTGAGGTTCAGGTGGGTCACCCCCATTCTCAGAGTAAGGGTCCACACATGCATATGGCTGCATGCATGTAAGTCAGGAACTCCAGGCTGTGGCTGACAGTCGGAGCATCTCTGTTTCCAGCTAGATTGGGGCAGAGGGCACCAAGGAAAAAGCAAGAAGAGAAGTCTTACACACTGTACGATAGCCAATGAGAAGACACCCCTCCCTTGTTTCCTCCGTTTATCCATCCCGTTTCCCAATAAACATCTGCAAGTGGTCTACTCTGGCTGAGCAGTGTGGTGCTTGGAGTCTTGACAAAGGCAGTCAAAGGTTCTTGGAAGCCTTTTGGGAACACAGAATGATAATGAGCACAATTCTTCTTGGGGTCTGGTCACATTAGGGCTTTACAGTGTCCTGTCTAAGCAAGGTACAGGATTACGGGAATATTCGAATTGCATACTTCTCCTGTTCAGGTCCTGCCACCTAATTACTAAGACCCCACTTGAGGTCCCTGCCAACCATCCCAACTACTTCTCTCCTCCCCACCCCAGGTCCATTCTCCTGGCCTTTCTATGAGTGTCATGTGTCGGGAATGGTACCTGTGCCTTCATGGCTCTCCCATCAGTCAGGCCTCTTCCACTCTGCTCACATGGTATCACCCTTTGGCTCCTGTGGCTTAAGACCCATTCAGCACTGTCCTCCCTGACTTTGTCTTCAGGGCATCCCTAACACCCTCATGTGTATTTGTTTGATACTATATATCCTTCCAGAACACATTTCCCAAGAGGACAAGGGCTTTGCCAGATGTACTTCACAGGGTATCTCTGGATCCTAGCAAGAGCCTAAGAGTTGCTGCTCAGAAACGGATGTGAGCCATGGGATTCCTAGTGCATCCCCTGCACTGTAGGAACACCTGAAGGGGCAGAGTGGTTCCACTGCTATGGTTAACAAAGGGAGGGGGGGTTCTTTATTCATCAGAGAGAGCAGGTATGTCCTAAAGCTGCTGAGAGGAGAATCTGGTGTGTCCTCAGGTGTTCTTCACCTGAAACGCATGCCTTTGCTCCCCCAATGTGCTCTATCTATTGTCATGATGTGCCCAAGAGAATGGGCACACCATGCAGAAGATGCTAACTTCTGTGCAAGCTGGAGGTAGGAAGTAGAGGGCCGGTCCCTTGTCAGCAGAGTAGAAGCAGGCCAGGCCTGTGTCGGGTATCTGTTTGAGGGTCTTTCCAGTAGGAGGCCTTCTAAGCCATCTAATTCTCCAACAGAGGCAGAGAATTCTCTCTCTTCCTTCCTCCCTTCAGACTTCAAAGCAACCCCAGTCACCGTTGTCTTTGTAGATGCTGCAACCATTTCATCATGGCTTCCTTCTCCCCTGGCCTCAAGTGTAACAGTTACCTTATAATTGTCAACTCTCAACATCATACACATGCTTCAGAAGCAACACCTATGTGAAGACCCTCAGCAAAACCCATAGGTAGAGATCATTTCCTGGGAAGAACCACAGAGACCAAAGGGCGCAGCAGATACCTCAATGTCAGTGGTAGATGGGAATACTTGCATGCAGAAAGTACAACCTATTAGGTTAATGGCCACACACCTGCATGTGTGCATATGTCTGTAGACATATGTCCATTTCCTTTTGAGTACGACTTGAATAATTCTACAAAATATTACTTTAACTCTGCTTCTCTTTGGATATGTGATTAGGAATAACTTATGTTTGTTATTGTGCCTTTAAAAAAATAAACAGCTTCTCTCTCCCTCCTCTTCCTTTGCCGGCTCCTCCCCTTTCTCTCTGCGCCCTGCCCCCTCAGGGGGTACATGCTGGATATCATTCCATTCTCAACAGGCAAAATTCTGGCTCTCTGAGATTGCCTGCAGCCTGCACATCTGCCCCCCCCCCCTGCATCCTCCTAACTGAATACCCAACAGCTCCAGCTCCACTACAAAACGGACGATTTCACTTCTATCGTCCACCCTCCCGTTAGCTGGCTGTGGTCTTCTCTGGCTGTGAAAACCTTCCTGTCCTCCCCCTGTCAGCACTACCTTTGGGGATCCTGCTGAGCACCCTCAGTCTGCCATTGCTCTATCACATCTGTCCCACAGCCCTATTCTTTGGGTCCTCATGAGCTATTTGGGGCGAAACCAATATTCTATGCATGTGTGTGTCCTCCAAAAGAAATTCTTAGGAAATGCCCCATGATATGTTTTGGATTTGGTTTGTCTCCAAAGGCAGGACATCTGGTCTTCAGTGTGGCAGTATTTATGGAGTACTGGAATCTTTAGGGGGTGGGATCTAATGGGTAATCATTAGCTCACTGAAGATGCTTCTCTCAAGAGACCCTACTTAGTTCCCAAGGGAGGGGCTGTCACACCTGGCTAAAAGCTAAAGGCTCCTCTGCTTTCTGGTTCTCTGTCTTGCCTCCTGATCAGCCCTTCTCACAAGTCTTCCAGCCAGGATGCATCTATTACACTGAGGCATAACCCCAGGGTTTACCACCAGAACTGTTATCAGCATGTTTGGACATGAGCCAGATAAATCCTGCTCTTCCTGACAAGTTACCCAATGCTTGGTACTTTGCTAAAGTAATAGAAGTAGGATTAACACACTGGAGAATGAAATGAGTTTGGCTTGGTGGTGGATGCATATTTTTGGGAGATCAAGAAAACTAGTTTGGTGTAACATTGGTGGGTGTCAACCTTGTGATTAAACACAGATCATTCATTGGGAGTATGGTGGTCTAACCTTAACCCTTAGGGCCAGGCTCAAAGTCTTTTCCTCCACAGAGTTGGGCTAATAGGGAACAAAGTGCACTTCAGGGATGAGTGGAAGAGGGTAAGGAGAGCTGGTATGATCTAGCTAAAAGCTAATAAATTGCACATGAGCACATACAAAGAACTATTCAAAGTACTTGCCATTTCTGAGTTCCTGAGAAGTGCTGTCCCTTGGCGGGGTCTGAGAACTGGGTCAGGGTGCTGCCAACAGACTCAGAACCTAAGCCTCCTGCAGATGAGGGTGAGACAGATGTTACAGGTTTTGGGAGTAGGTGCTACCCTGGGGAGACAGCAGAAACCTGCCGTGTGGAGTCTGCTGGGATTAGTAGGCTCCGGGATCAGGGTCATGGCAAGGGGTCTGTGCTCTGCTCACAACACCCCAACAGACGGCTTTCCAGATCAAGGGGCAGGAACATCTGAGACTAATTATGAAGCAATGCAGATAAGTCTAGGCAAGGTACAAGCAACCAAACCCCGACCAATGCCAGACACGAATCTACCTTCTATTCACCACTCATCTCGTCTGCACACACACAAGAAAACATGCTCAGAACAGGGAGGAGACATGTCCGATAGCACACAGACAGTAACTGCTGAAGTTGGAACTCACTCTTTAGTTTGTATCAGGGATCCAAGTGAAAGGGTACTTTTAGACACTTTAGGACTGCTCTGGAATTTTTAAAAACCTGTCTCTTTCAACCTGATGCTCTCCTCCCAGGCTTTGTGCTTAGTTCTGATGGAGAGAGGGTGGCAGTGGGAACAGATGTCGTTGCTTCCTATGTGCAACAACTTTATCCCCTGATCTGTCTTTCTGTCCTTATCTGTGAAATGGGAGTGCTGGATTTAAGGTATAGTTCCCAGGCCATTAAAATGTTCACTATTATTTTTTATTATTTTTGTGCTAGGAAGTCTTATCACCTTGGTATGGTGAAAACAGACAGAACTGTACCCCTCCATAACCGGGCTGCAGCAGATATTTGTGCCCAGTAGATACGCTCACTTCTTGCAGTAGTGACCCTGATGACCTTTCTCTTTGCACTTCAAGGTTCCAGGGGCAAGAGTTAATGGGCAACACAGGTCAAGTTCAAGCCTATAGGAACACAAAGCACCAATCACAGTACTTTCTGTTCCAAGCGTTACAACACTACCCAATCTGGCCAGGGCTCTGGACTTACAGTATTACTCCATTTCCTCTTTCTTCCACCCCAGAAAGGGAGACGCTGATGCTTGCAGCCCATTTTATAGAGTACAAACAAGTCCACATTGTTTTAATGATTTAGCTCAATCATGCCAAATGTTTCTTAAGTGGCTTACTTTAATAATTGTTCTCCAGAAGTGAATGCCAGGTATTGACTAAAAGGTTCCAGGGAGGCCAGAGTTGGCCTAGAACCTAGGAACACATCCTGGTACGACAAAGGCTGTGCTCTTTGGAAGAGATGCCCCCTTACCCATGTTCTGTCTGAGTCGGAAGCCAAGATGGCGCCCAGTGAGCAGCAGGTGGGAAGCCCTGGGGCTGTACAGGTCAGCCTCAAAGAAGGCCGAGGTTTGCGCCTATCCACCTTGGGAAAGAAGACCACAGACTGAAGGATTTTTCTCCCGGGGAATGGCCTCCTCCCAGACAGGACTGCAGGAGACCCCTGCCCACATTTTCTGGAAGGGCATTCTGAAACCATGAGCAGTCACCATGACAACCAGGGTCTTCTCACCACCCGCTTCCCAAACTTCACTTCCTCCACACTCGCACTCTGCACTTAGCTGGGGCCTTGCAAGGGCTTCTCAGCCCAAAGTTAGTGGGCAGGGGCTCAGAGCCACCTTCCCTAAGAAGAGGGTGGGGAGAGCCTCTGTCAAGTGGCCTCTGTCAAGTTCAACCCTAGGTGTGAAGAGAGTAAAGTGGGGCATGGACCAGGACCTGGGCAAAGTGCTTCTGGACCTTTCCTGAAACCTTTCTTCTGAAGTTTTCCATCCCGAGGTCACAGGCTCTTAGTGTTCTGTGCTTTCTTGCTACCCGAATCAAGTTTCCTATCTGGGCTTCGTGCTTGGCACTTCCACTGGCGCTGCCTTGTGACCCGCTGAGCATGCTCCCTGTGACCCCCATACAGCAAGTGCCAGCACAACTTATGGCACAGATTGTCCTCAGTCCATGCCCATATCCATTCTGTGCCTAAAGCCTTGAGTATATATGCTGATCGTTGTCCAGCAGTTGTGCAAGCTCCCAGGGACAGGAGGTCTGTCACCAAGTACCACTAGTCCCCACTGTAAGCTCTGGCCTGGTACAGGGAACTGAGTGGATCGTCAGTGGAAGGATGAATTAAAAGTCAGTACAAGAAAGGAAGGGAGAAGAAAGCTGCAAAGGAACAGAGAAGACAGATAAGAGAACTGATGAATAAGAAGTCCCGGTGCATCTTCTACTTACCCAGCCGGGCACGGAAGCTTCGGACGGTGTTGCCTCCTCCCGGTGGAGCACCTCTTCGGTTGTACTTCTCATAGAGCCTGAGCATGTGGATAGCGACCATGTCCTGGGCGCCTGGGCCCAGAGTGGCTGCTGCGTCCCCGGGTGACTGCTGGGGGTCTCTGTCCCCCTGCAGACCGGCAGCTGCCGAGGGCAGTGAGGACCATGAGGGGCCCCTGTGGCCGCAGCCTGCGCCCTGCAGTAGCAGGAGTAGCGGCACCATGGGCAGCAGCTGGAACCCCAAGCTGATCCGAGCAGGACCTGGAGCCATGGCTGAGTGACGGTGGTGAACGGTCTGAGCCCAGGAGAACAGACAAGGAGGGCTCAGTGTTGGCTGTGCACCTCGTCCGCGGCTGGAGTGTCCCTGTGGGACTCGGACAGCCCGGATGACCCCACTCGAGGTATCGGGATTGGCTCTCTGTGGCAGCGCTATGCGCCGAGCATCCACGCCTCCGGGCCAGCGACCACGGCTATCCTGAGCCGCGTGGAGCTCAGCCGAGCCCGCGCCGGCGCGCTCCCTTGACGGCCTCGCGCTGCAAACTTTGCAGCCCACGGAGCGGCGCCGGGACTGGCGAGTTCGAGGGGCGGGGCGGGGCGAGGTGGTCGACAGCGCCCTCGGGGGCGGGGGATCCTGCTGTGTCACCACTCGCTGCCGCCAAGAGCCCGTCTGTGGCCCCGGTGTGCTGTGCGTGCGTCCCAGTGTGCGGGCGTGCGCGCGCCGGGGTGTGCGCTCGCGAGTGTGGGGGCCGTGGGTGTGGGCGGGCGCGCTCCCCGCTCCCCCGCCGAGAGCCGGAGACTAGCCCCGCAGCCGGCTCCGGAGTGTCGCTGCCTGCAGCTGAGCCAGGGCGTCGCGGGGGCTGGGCGGGCTTTGGAGGGGGGCCCGCCTGCGGGGTTGTCCCTGCAATGGCATGCTAAGGCTATGTGGTTGGAAGATGACAGCTCCCCCATGAGGACCCCAGAGGCCATGTGTGCCTAGTTGTCTCTGAGCTAGAGTGTGCTCAAAATGCAAAGGTGCAGTCTTGGGAACAGGAGCTCCGGTGGCGATTTAACAACAGAAGGTGTGTATGTGTGGTTCCAAAGCTCAACCAACCTAAATCGGTAGAAGCAAGATCTTGATCAAAACACAAAATTAGAATCATCAGGTTAACTTGACCCTTTATTTGGCAACGGTGTTTCCACTTGTTGAAGAAATACATTAAAGGTCTGTAGAAAACGTCGGACAGGATTGCTTAAAAAAGAAAAGGACATGCTTTCCATTTACTTTGTAAAAAGTTTTAAAGCATCAGGGAGAGAGGAGAAAAAGTCCACAGTTTTCTTGAAAAAAAGAGTTCCGAATGAAGTGCTGGTGTAGGGTGTCGCTGACCCCTGATAGGGCAGCTTAGTCCTGGGGCAGAAGGGCAGCCCCAAAGGTGCTTCACTCTAGCAAAGTTACCTCCCTATAGATAGAATTCGGGGTCCTGGTGGGGGAAAATCTGGTCTTTTTTTTTTTTAACCAACTTTAACTGAAACATAGTAATTTCTAATGTTATGTGAACAAGCAGGCAGTCATAGTGGCCAGTGCCCTGGCTTTTCACAGATAAACACTACTTAGATATTTTCATTTGACAGGGAAGGTGTTCCAGATTTCCCAAAGTAAAATTTTTGCTTAAACACTATTGAAATTACAACAAGTCTTGGGTCCTGATAATTAAGGAATTAATGGAACGGAATATTTATTATTGTCATGCTTCAGAGGTGCTTTAAGATATTTTTTATATATTAGAGTACTGTTGGTTTTCTCTGTTAACTTGGGAATTCCATTTTGTGCATTTAAAAACATTCTTTAGGGGAGGAGTCCACAGAATTTAGCAGGCTAGAAAGAAGTCCAGGGACCTAAACATGAAGGACTCTTTAGACTCTAGATGCTGTGACCCTTTAATACAGTTCTTCCTGTTTTGGTAACCCCCAACCATAAAGTTATTTCTATTGCTACTTCTTAACTGTAATTTCATAGCTATCCTGAATTGTAACATAAATATCTGTTTTCCATTCACATGGTCTTAGCAGACCCACTTGAAAATGTCATTAGACCCTCAAAATGGTTGTGACCCACAGGTTGAGAACCCCTGCATTAGAGGGACAGAACCCCCTTCAAGCCTACATTCTTCTCTGTGCTGCATGCTAACAATTAGTGAACCCAATGTTCCTCTTATCTGGTGACTTTGGGCTTTGGGAGCCAAATTAGTTACTTTATTTTGGAGGGATCACAGTTGCAATAATTAAAATTTTCCTGGAAAAGCCTTCTGTCGCTTCGTAAAATGACTATTTATAGTTTTTTTTTTTTTAAATCTCAGACTATCATACTAGTATCCATCCTACCCAGAGCTATGAAACTTTGGCCTGTAGTTTCTGGACGTGCTGAGGGGTGGGTAGCATTTATTATGTATATAAATACGTAGTATTTTGAAAATTAACTCACATTACATTCAACTTCCCATTCGTATACGGTTCCCACTTGTTCTGTGAACTGGCCAAAAGGACTGGAGTTGAGAGCCCATCAAGTCCCAGCTCTGGGCCTGAATCTCTCCTCATAAATGGACCAGACCATCCTCCCTTATAAATGTCCTCCCCCACCTCATTTCCCTCCTTCCCCATGTGCCCTCACTTCTCCTTGCCACCCCCCCCCCGCTTCTCTTCTCCCCCAGAATGCCTCTGACCTGTGCCAGCTGGGGGTAACCTCTGCTCAGGGGTAGTTTTGTCTCTGCTGGGGCCAACACAATCGAAGTCTGTGAAAAGGAGGGGAGTCTGCAGGAGGCCGGCACAAGCTGGGCTATTCGGATCCTTGTCCATTAAAGCCTCCTCGCCCTCCTTAACCCATTCTGGCTCCATTCAAGCCAGCTCGAGGGTCAGGCTTTAGCAGGCTCTAAAACCTGTAGGGTACAGATTCTTTGACATTGTTTTGAAAGAATTAAGGCATCAGCCAGGGACGGCTAATATTTCTTGCCTCATTTTATTGCCGAACAGCAGGACTGTAAAGTTCTGAACACTGCAGCACTGTGGCCCCCCTTTCATGTGGCCGAGATGATGGGATAAAAATGTGTTTGGTGAAGCAATTCAGATTACCACTGGGTCACATCCTCGCTAGCTCCCAGCACAGCACTTCTAAGCAGCGAAGCACAGACAAGAAGCAATCTGCGAACGCAGCTCGTGCTGAACAGTGCCTGAGCGCAGAAAGGAGGCTAATTGTGGAGCTTGCCAATGAACATGTTTTGTTTTTAATAGCTCAGGCTGTGGCTCAGAATAATAAGAGTGGAGATGGCTGACTATGGATCTAAGTCTTCTAATCCCCTGCTTCCATAGCTTCCCACACAGTTATGCTGCTCTTGGGGCAGGGGGACCATTCTGTGAAAAGTAGGCTCTTGACTTCACGCGTTGGGATGCTGGAGTGTCCTCTCTAGAGACAGGATTCTAGTTTAGGGGACTTCAGCCTTCGGTCTTCTGTGCCACACATTCTGGGGGGAAGGGGAGTTGTCTTTAACTCAGAAGATGGTGAGAAAAGGGTGAAGAGTCCCTGTGATTGGAAGGCCCACACCTCAATATAGCAGGGAATGATCTGATAGCTCTAAATAGCAAGGACCACAGGGTTTCTTAGAAATCACTCCCCAGGGTAGATGGCGAATGAAAAGCTCTTCCTGCCCTCATTTGATAGTCCTACCCAATTCCTCTGTGACTGAGTCAGTTTGTGATTTTTAACCAGCTCTGTTGCTCTGGGATAGCACCACAGCTCCTCTAAAAGGTGGTCTCACCCCTAGGACTGTATGCTGTGTCTTGGACTTCGTGTCAATGCAGCCTAGGAAGTGAGAGTATCCATGTGGCCCTGTGAAGCCATTTGGGGGCCATGTCCATGTCCCATTGCCACTATTACTCAGCTGTGTGGCCTTAGGCAACTTAATCACATTCTCTGAGCTTCAATTTCCTCAGCTCTAAACATGGCCACGAGCAGAACACTGTGAGGTTTATTGGTAATGTTCCAATGAGAGATGGTAGGAAATTGCACTGATAGCATCATTACCGCTCCTGTCGTGGTGGGTTTGAAAGAGGTCCTGGCGCATTCACAGTGGACCCAGACACCGGGAGACATGGTGAAAACCTCTGTAGAGGAATCCCTTTTGTTGGTGCGCACTGCTAAAAGCTAAATGGGAAGGGACATGTTTCCCTGGCTAGCAAGTGTTATCCCTGCGTCTGTGGCATGATTCACGGCTCTTCATCTAAATTTCCAAAGCCCTTGGCCCTTAAAGGACAAAAGAAATGCCAGCAAGTCCCTGTCCCCATTTGGGGCATGGCATGAGCTGTGGGGCGCTAGAGACAAGAATCTCAGGGCCTCTCCTGGCTGCCAGGCCAGAGTGTAATAAATCTGTGAAGTAACAAGCACAAAGGACTTTATAATCAATGACAGATTTTATTTTTGCTCTGGCAAAATCCATCCCTGGAGTTCACATTTTATGGGGAAATAACTACCCAGTCTGTGACTCCTCCTCAGCCCAAAATTCTCTTTCTGTAAGTTGGGAAAACTCAGAGGATCAGACTTGGCGACTCTGAGAACCCTGGCCAGGGAAAGCGCGACTTCCCCTGGGCGGGAACCCAGCCTTCCCCGTACTTCCTAGGGTGGCGAGGGCCATTCATTTCTGTTTTGCTAAAATACCCGTGACATGTGAATAAACCAGGATTACAGAACATTGTCTTGGACAGTAGTCTGAGCCGGCACGGCCTCTGGTTTGATGAAATATGGTGCTCTCTGAGCAAACATGGGGATTGGTATTACTTCTTGTTAAAGCTGAACAGCGGGACTATTTAGAACCCATGCATGAATGCAGCCCTGTGGGGAGTGACAATTTGAAGGGAGCCGATTTGGAGAAGGGGGTGGTGTGTGTGTGTGTGTGTGTGTGTGTGTGTGTGTGTGTGTGTGTGTGTTTGAGTTGGCCAGGGCCAGCTAAGAGGAGTCTGCTGGAGAGGCGGCCAAATAGACACTTTGGAAATCTCGATTCCTTTGGGGTTATGCAGCCTCCTTACAACCCCCAAATAATCTTCCTCAAAATCTTTGATGGTCTTTTTTAAAGAGAGACAAAGCAGACATCCCCTGGCTGGCATTCAGGCTCTTGCCATCTGTCCCGGTTGAGACTTTTTCAGTCTCTTCCTGTCTATCCTCTTGAGCTCCAGAATTCAGAGGGGCCACATTGCTGTTCTCAGCTCCCTTCCCAGCTCCCATCTTGCTGCTTCCAGGTGACTCCAGTGGATGCTGCCACACACATCTGATGTTCCTCTGGGATCCTGACTCTCAGGCCACTAACTACTAGGAGACTGCTGTCTGCTGAGGGCCAGGAGCTGAGCCCCTCCTCAGGAACGGTCAGTGAGCTGAGAGAAGCCTATTGCATAGTTTCTCTCTGTCTCTATTTGTTCCCTCAGGGTCAGCCAAATACAACACACAGATCAGGTTAGGGAGCCCTGGACAGCTCTGGGTGCCATCATGCTCTAGGAGTCACCACTGTGACAGCCCTATCACATTAGGCTCCTCTTTTTGGCCAATGCTGGGACACTCCAGCACTGGATGGACAGGTGTGTACTACCCCTCCCACAAAGCATGCTCTTACATTCTATATGTATTATTTTCTATCTTGGTGCTGGGACTGACCTGAGGAAGTGGACTCTGAGGGTGTAAGGCCCATGTCACATGCTGGGACTTGTGGAGATAGTGTCTGGAAGGCAGATGGCTACACCTGCCTGTCTTTCAGAGGTCCAGGATTAAGGACTTATTAGAAGACTATGTCAGGCTTTGTGGAGGGTCCTGGTCACGTTGGAGAGAGATCATGAAAGATGAAGGTGCAGTGGTTTTCCACCATGCCTACATACTAGAATCCCCTAAGGAGTTTTTATAAATGCATATACCAAGATCTATCCTAGGTTCTGTATTTAACTGGACTGAGGTCTTGTCTGAGAATCTCTCTCTCTCTCTCTCTCTCTCTCTCTCTCTCTCCCACTGTGTGTGTGTGTGTGTGTGTGTGTGTGTGTGTGTTGTATGCATATGCAGAAGCCAAAGCAGGACATTGGGGTTTATTGCTCTACGATTCTCTGTCTTATCTACTTGGGCTTGGCATTTGCCATTTCTTTGGCTAGGTTGGCTGGCCAGCAAGACCCAGAGATCCCCTACCGAACCGACTTAAGGAAAAGGGCATCAGAAGGCCCCATGGTAAGTACATAAACCTTCATTTCTTATAGATGATCCAGCTGAGGGTTGGATCCAGGTTTTAAATAGGAAAGTAGCAGCATTTCCTCATTCTTAACACCCACAAGTTTGTTATACCAAAGTCAGGGGCCTATCTGCTTAGGAATGGGGGTTCTTTGAGAGTTGGGGCACTTTCGTTGATGAACTTTCCTAAGGAATCTTAGATCTCTATACCTCGATGAATGCTCTGGGCTGAAGAATACCATACTTCTTTCTGAGAAGATGCAACTGTAACATGCATTCTACTTATTTCTGTCTTCTGACTACTTAGGGAAAGATAGGGTCATGTTATCTCCTAGTCTGGACTGAACCCATCAAAGAGGAAGCCGCTGTAGACAGGTTCACACATACCATGGCACAGGAGTGCAAACTGGGATAGGTCATGCTGCTGCTGGATGAAGAGTAAGGGATAGAATTGGAAAGAGAGGTGACACAGGCACACTCTCCTGTGATGCGCACGTGTGTGGCTTATTCTATGGGCGGGGTCCAGCGACTGTGGCTGATACGCTTAGTGATTGGTTCTTGGACACTTAGGAAAAGCAATGGCTTTTATAAGAAGCACAGTGTAGGTGGACGTTCAGGGTGGAAGCTTTTTTGATTGAACAGGATCCCTATGTAACGAAAGGATTCCTAGATAATGAAAGGATCCCAAGGCAGCAGAGTGCTTAACTGTCTAAGTCAAGCCAGATACATCCACCAGAATAAGAGGCCCAGGAGAAGTGCAGCAGGGGCCCCTCACTCGCACAGAGCTACGGGGATGCTTAATAAAATGCAGTCATAAAGGGCCATGCAGCTAACAGGAGGAGCATTGCTCCGCTTAGACAATAAATAATAAGCCCAAAAGAGAACAGTAAAAGGTGAATGAATGAGGCAGGGGGCAGCCACACTGGTGTCTGAGAGCCAGCTTTTGGTCCCGGAACACAGTAGGCCAGCTTTCTGTCCTGGAGCACAGTAGGAGGGGATGAGGTCAGGTTCCTAGAGACACCAGCAGCACTTTAGCAGGAGAAGATGATAGATAATGGACTCTCTCAAAGGGACCTGTGGTCATAGACTCAAGTGGCAACTGAACAGAGAGAGGAACATCTGGGTACTTCAAGGACAGATGGACATAGGGACCAAGTGAACACTAGAGCTAAGGCACTGTTGTCACTATCCCGTTAGAGTGGGGTTTTACCTAAGTGGATGTTTCTTCACAGTCAGCTTATTGAGCCCCAGGGTCTCCTCCATAGCCATTTGTTCATGCCTCAAATGGATAATTGGAATAAGAATTCTTGGCAGAGGCCAGACCTTTGTGCTGGTGTCTTGGCCTGTAGCGTAGGGGCCTGTGCCATTGGAAGGCAAGCTGAAGCTTGGTGGTGGTGTAACATGATGAGAGTTACTTTATTAGTGGGGTCCAAAAAGAAGCCTTTGAAACTGTTCTCTCACCCTGCTTCAGCCAGATCAGTGAATTAACATCAGTGCTGTAATCCCCAGGGCAACAATGGATCTGACTACCATCTTTTGAACCATGAAGTATAAAGCTGTGATGGTACTGTTGATCTCATGACTTATGCTCCTAGTCCAAGTCTTACAGAAACCCTACAGAGAAACAGTGGAAGACAAAAGGCAAACACGAACAGTGTCGATAGCCCCAAGACTAGCTGTGGCATATTGGCTCAGGCAGACTGGGCTCAGATACATGGCTTTGTGGCCTTTGATTTGGTCACTTTATCTGTTTCATCTCATTTTGAAGGACTAAGAAGCTGTAGTCATTCACATTGATCTGGCAGAGGTATAGCTCAATGGTAGAGCATTTGGCTGTACATGGACCTGATGTCACAACACGATTACTGGTATATGCATTTCATCTTCTAAGGCCATGTTAATGACCATCTCTGGTGTGATGGTCCAGATGGACTTATGAGTTGTGAATATTCCACTGAGCATCATACTGGTGCATATGACATCCTGAGTCACCAAGAAGTGGCAAGCACTTTGGAGATTCTGGTAAGGAGACTGGAGGCTAGTATAATTGTGAAGCTATTAGGTGACTGGTGTCCTTAACATGCTGAGCCACTTTCTCCAATGCTTGTTATGAGCTGTGCTCTCTTGTATTCACCACATCACAGGCCTGGGAAAGCCCAGCAGTACTCAACAAAGAAGGATGTGGCCCAACCAAGGTTGGGCATGGCATAGTGTCACTAGTCACAGTTCCAGGTTATGGCATAAAGCTTCACACTAGTGGGTTGCCCACACCTTCACACTGCTTCCCACTGGGCACCCATTCACACTGCCTCCCAAGGGGCACCCATTTACACCGCTTCCCACTGGGCACCCACGCCTCTCCTCTAGTCCACAGCTGCGGCTGCATGGGGCCCTGTTACGATCAGCTGATAGGGAAGGAAAATATGTGTGTTTATTTCATGGGTGGGTAGTTTGTTGTTGCGAACTGAAAATGAACTTCAGTTGCGCACCCCTCTCTACCAGAGTTGGTACTGAAAGAACAAAAGCGGGGAGCTTATGAGTAGAGTTTCCACATGGGTGTCTACTTTATATAGAAATCCTCACCTGAGCTAAGGTAAGGATGGACTTATAAATAGTGGAAATGGTGAACTGAACAAAAGAGACTGAAATACATAAGAAAAAGAGACATATTGATAAGCATGCAGGAGTAGATAGGAAACAGAAAGATTTCTGCTTCCATATTGTAGTGGCTATCCCTGGTTGTCAACTTGACTATATTTGGAATAAGCTACAATCCAGAATTGGAAGGCTCACCAGTGACCCTAACCTGGAGGCTTGGATATAGAAGTCTCTGATCTGGATCTTGGTATGGAGGTCTTGATAGCATACCGGCTATGGATTCCAGAAGATTAAGACAGAGAGTTCTCCGAGCTCAAGATTATCTGGGATTAAAGGTGTGATGGCACACACCTTTAATCTGGGTTACACCTTCTGCTGGAGACTATATAAAGACACTGGAAGAAGGGAGACTCTCTCTCGCTCCTTCGACTGTTCACCGTGTGGGACTGAGTAACTGCTAGATCCTTGGACTTCCATTCACAGCTACTACTGAACCATTGTTGGGAATTGGACTGCAGACTGTAAGTCATCAATAAATTCCTTTACTCCTTAAGTTCTGTGACTCTAGAGAACCCTAACTAATACAGAAGTCAATGCCTACCAGAGAGGAACTCAATAATTGACAAAATATCAAAATCAGCTTCTATCGTCAGCCATAGTGGATGTGTGTGGGTACCAGCTGGGTCAGGAGTGAAGGCTACACGCAGAGCAGCAGTACACTCAGCAGCCTGGACTTCTGTGGTTCTGTCACATCTCAGTGTCCAGCCAGCCAGCAAGGAGACTAACGCAAGCCCCGAATTTGGCCCTGTCCCTGGATGAGCACATGACGTTCTTGGTGGAAGGATGGTTTGCTTGGGTCGCTTCTGCCGTGGAAAGGCCAGTGATTCATCTGTAGTCACGTATTCTGGGGAGGTCTGGCATCGAGCCAGAGCTTTAGCTGGTTGATTCTTCTGCCAGGTTCTCATGACAAACCAAGGAGAACAGCAGTCGCAGCATGAGCAGCGTGTGATGATCCCTAGGGGGGATCCTGGGCTTTCCTTCCAGGTTAATGCCCCATGGCCAGAGAAAGAACTACCTGAGATAGAGAAGACTCTAGAACAGGCAGTAGAGCAGAGTAGCAATGAGTATATGTAGTCTTGAGGTTATCTCAGGGAAATTAAATCCATCTTTCTAACCTTCTGATAAGTTTTCCCAGGGATAGTATAGGGCTGTCATGCACAGGAAACTAGCTCAGTCTGAAGTGAAGAGGAGCTACAGTGGCCACTGTGCTCTGCTCCATTGCTCCCTCAGGTCAGAGGCTCCCATCCTGTCTCATCCCTTTCCCCTAAGGGATCCTGGAGACACTTCCTGCTGAGACAATCAGCAGGAATTGCCTCAGCTTCCTGAAGGGGGCGCCCAGCCCATGGTCATACTTCTTTCCCCGGGCCATCTATGCTGGGTGGCCAGTCAGAGCTGCTCTGTTGCCTTTGAAGGGCCTGGGCTCTCTTGTGGGGATTTGGGACAACTTCAAGGGTCTGCTCTGGCTGCCCATGGGAACTGTCTCAGCAGCCATTCGAATCCCATCATATTCAGTACCTTGCCTGTCCAGCCTGCCTACCACTGATGGTGTTCTAAGCATCTGCCCACTCATCTGCCCCCATTGAATCCACCCCCTGGCTGGTCCTTGGGCTGTCCGTGAGACGGCAGCCTTCGGGCATCGATAGTGCCCCTGTGTCCCAACATGACAATTGCTCGTTTCTTAATCCCCTGTCAGCCTTTCTACGAAAAGATGTCATTTCCTTTGGCATTTCCTTAAACATCCTTCTCACGCTTACAGGTTTCTACTTTTAGCAAAGAGCAGTCTGCTACGTCGTAAGAAATTCATGAGCCTGTGTTTCTTTTTATTTATTTTTATGGTTAGCTTCTATTTTTAACAAGGAATGCTGGCTTTCCTTTTTACACTCGAGATGTAAAGGTTCTGTTTAAAATAAGTTTAAGTCAAGCAGGGTGAGCTGGTTTCACACACACAAAAAAACACATTAAATAAATGGTAGCTATAGGAGGGTCCATGAAGATCATTAGTTTAAAAAATGGTAATGTGCAAACCATAGCAGTTTCTCTTGTCTGGATGGCTCCCTTTGCATCAGTGAATAAACAGTCTATGGGAGCCAGTCCCGAGACTGTGAAACCCCATAACCCTGAAAAGATGGTTATATCCTTACATTAAATGTGTCCCACTGTGTGGACTGATAGATCTCCATGTCTGATTCTGCAACTGTCCAGTGAGGGCTTTGGCACCCAAATCTTAATCTTGTTCTGTCTTTCAGCAACATCAACCAGCAGGAGCCAAAACACATGGGGCAGGATTCTACAGTGCTCACCAGCCCTGAGTGGGGCTGAAACCCATGTCACATCTATGGTAAGCCTCCTTTATATAGCAATGTAATGAAGTCTACAAAGGACTTGACTTTGAATGAATCAAAATGGTATTTATCTTGGGTGAGCCTGAATTAATTCAGTGGCAGCTTTTAAAGGGGATCTGGGCCTTGCATGGAAACAGTCTGCTACTGATAACCTTGAAGAAGACACTGTATGGGAGGAGTGAGGACCACATGTCAGGGAACCTCTGGGTCCTGAGAGTGCAACAGCTGATAGCCAGGAGGATGGCAGGAGCTGAAATCACAAGGAACTTGAAATCACAAGGAACTTAGACTATAAAGGACCGTGGACTCCTGCAGCCCAGCCATTGTCTTGATGGCATCTGAGTGTTGCTGTTAGTGTTGTAATAGGCAACCCAACATGATGAGAATGTGGGATCACACACACACACACACACACACACACACACACACACACACACACAGAGAGAGAGAGAGAGAGAGAGAGAGAGAGACAGAGACAGAGACAGAGACAGAGACAGAGAGAGACAGAGGGAGAGAGACAGAGAGAGAGAGACAGAGAGACAGAGAGAGACACAGAGAGAGAGAGAAAGACAGAGAGACAGAGAGACAGAGACAGAGAGAGACAGAGAGAGACAAAGAGAGAGAATGAGGAAGAGGCTGGGGTTCTACTATTCCTGTCAAGGGATGGTAATGACTTAAAGACTTTCCTCTAGACCCCACCACTAAAGGTTCCACCACTTCCTGATAGCTTCATTCTGGGACTTATCCTTTAACACATGGGTTTTGAGGAGACATATACAATCCAAACGACAGTAAGATGGGCAGTTACTCACCCCGAGCTATGATGCCCCACCTCCATCCAACAAGAAGTAAACCACCTCCTGCTTGGCTCTGGTGTTTCATCAGTGGGGGGAGGGTAGAAGGGGGAGGCCAGTGTGCGGATATCTAGGGGTGCCTTGCTTCCTGTTCCCACCTCCTGTGGCAGCCATGTTCCTGTGTTACAGGCAAACTTTCTTTCCTATTAGGACATTAGGATGGCTTAAACGTGGAAAAGAAGGAAATGGAAGAAAAAGGAAGAGGAGGAAGAAGAACAGGGAGAGAGAGAAATCAAGAGGGGGCGAGGGGGAAGGGAAGTGTACTAGTTATTGACTATTGTGTAATAAACTAATTCAGAACCTACAGCAGCTTGGCACAGTTCAGATGATCTTTGACTTTTGAGGGAATGTCTTCAGATTGTTTTGACTTTTCAATGTGAACATGAGATGCAATTAGTAGAAGCAACACTTTCGATTTTGAGTTCTGAACTTGCCTTAGGCCAGGAATATGTGGTTCAAAACTATCTTAGTGCTGGCCTCTGTGCTGATCCTCAGCTCCCAGTCAGCCTATCCCCACCTTTGCCTTTTCTTGTAACTTGTTCCCATCCCAATCATACTCTTGAATCCTCCTCTCTTCACAGACAACAGTGATTTTTCTGATATCAGAGCTGACCCTACCTTCATCTGTTCGTATGATATCCTCTGTACCACTCACCTTTAGAGTTGCCTCTGTGTAAACTTGTGAAGGAGCACCATCTGCCACTATACGACTTCTCCCTCCACACTCTTCCTTCTAGGCTGTTCTATCAGCCTGAAAGGCTATGATACCTGCTCTATATTATGCCATCTTCAAATCCCGAGGCCAAATTTTTTCACCCAGATGCTCTGCTACATTCTAAATCCCTTTCCCCTGCCCTACTCTAGGCATAGAACTTTTCCATCATGCTGAGCTCCTATAGGTACCTTCCTTCTCCATCATGCAGAGCTCCTGTAGGTACCTTCCTTCTCCATCATGCAGAGCTCCTGTAGGTACCTTCCTTCTCCATCATGCAAAGCTCCTGTAGGTACCTTCCTTCTCCATCATGCAGAGCTCCTGTAGGTACCTTCCTTCTCCATCATGCAGAGCTCCTGTAGGTACCTTCCTTCTCCATCATGCAGAGCTCCTGTAGGTACCTTCCTTCTCCATCATGCAGAGCTCCTGTAGGTACCTTCCTTCTCCATCATGCAGAGCTCCTGTAGGTACCTTCCTTGTTCTGCACAAGGATGATGCATCCTTGGATCATCCAAGGATGATGTTCTGGAGATGGCTGATGAGCATCTACTCCATGGAAGATGTCCAGGAGGTAAAGAGTCCGTTCCAGGCCAAGAATGGGGACCTTGACTTTATGGCTTCCTTCTTCCCTACCTTCCTCTTCAAAATGGAAAGTTTTAATGCTAAACAGTTCCATAGTCATAGCTACTGTAAAAAGGGAAGAAGATGCATAGCAGGCTCTTCTGTAGTCATGTGGTCTGTAACTACGAGTTCAACCAATCATAGTTCAAAAGTATTAATAGAATTGTGTCTTACTGAACAAGTACAGTTTTCATAATTCTATAAACAACAAAATGTGACAACTATTTCCACAACTCTTATACTATATTAAACATTATATGCGATCTTGGGGTGAATTAACAAAATGGGGCTGTATGTGTAGGTTATATGCAAATAATTCTATGTCATTCTATAAGTTATTTAAGCATCCTCAGATTCTGATGTTTTGTGACAAGGGTCGGGGGGACATTCTGGAACCAGTACATTGATACCTAGTAATAATTGTGTAAAATAAACCTATCAATATTTGTGTTGCAATCTGACCAGAGACAGCATTTTTTTCCCTCTTTAGTGGGTTAGAGAGTAAATATGAAAGGACTTGGGGACCCTGTTCTCTCAGGGCTGCCTGTAAAAGCAACAACAGACAAGTCAATAAATGGGTGTGACCACTTGCCTATGAAACTTAATCATACAATTAGACCACTATCTCCTGTGACAGAGTAGATGAGTCGGGCATCATGGTCTTCCAGCTCTGAGCTCCTTCCGCCATGGGGTATAGCCAAGGAGGAAAGGCAGGTCCCCAGTTTCCCATTTTGAGTGTCAGTAGAGAACTCTGATTGGCAGGGCATGTTAATGAGAGGGACTGTCCTGGTGCTCACCAGACTGTGTTCCTACTATCTCTTAGCCCAGTGAGCACTCTGTTCATTCCACTGCAATATGGAGCTTCATGCCGCAATGGTGGTGTGATGGCTCAGCAAGTTCTAGCTTCATCCGTACACCTTTGGATGCCGGGTGCTACCTCTCAGAGACACCATCTATTGACAGTTTTAAATCAAAGGAAACAAGACAAAAACGATACAGATGTTAAAAAGGAATAGCCTTTATTGGACACTTCTGTGGGACTGTAGTGGTAAGTTTTTAAACTGCTCTGAGCTCCTGGCAGGTGGTTGCACGCTTTACACTGCCTGCCCCTGATGCTTTGGATCCTGGACTGAAACACACACAAACACACACACACACACACACACACACACACACACACACACACAGCCTTTATATTTTAATATCCCTTAGCTAGCTCGATGGGTGGGCTGCTTCTAAACCTCCCCGTGGCTAACACACTCTCACCTCCGATATTCTTGAGTTATTACTTTCTAAAATCTATACTTTATCTCTGCTACTGCAGACCCAATCAGGGAAGTGGCCCCTGGGGCTGCTTTTCCCTGATCCTTCCATGGCTGGGTGTCTGTCTTAAACAGATCTCATGTTTGTATCCTCTTCCTTCCCTCTGCCCTGGAGATTCTCCCTCTCCCTGTCCTGTGTTTTCTCTTTGGGAACCCTCAAAATCCCTCCTCTGTCCCTCTGCTGTGGTTTGGCCCTCAGCAGGTATGAATGGCATCCTCTCTCCATCCAGATCTACTTTAGACCACCTCAGCCTTTGTGGCTCTGTTTTCTTTCAGTGCAACAACACCCGTGTGAGTCTGTTCTTGACACTTAGCTATGTTCATGGAAATCAATGGTCTAAGCAGCCGGACACGGGGAACACTGGGTAAAAAGGAGGAGGCACAGGTTGGCCTGGAGAGAAGAGATACCAGGCATCAGGGTGGAGTTGTCTGTGGACCCAGGAGCCAGGTGGAGGGATGGTGGCAGAGAGGGGCTGCATCAGGAAGTGCTTAGAAGGTAAACAGGGGAGGGTGTGAGCCCAGAATGGAGGTAATGGCTCCACCCAATGAAGGACAGATAGATAGCATGACTGTACAGCAGTGAAACCTCTGGAGGAATCAGTCCATAAAGATAAAGAGTTATTTAGCTCATTTTCTTTCCTTCCTTCTTTCTTTCTTTCTTTCTTTCTTTCTTTCTTTCTTTCTTTCTTTCTTTCTTTCTTTCTTTCTTTCTTTCTTTTTTTTCTGGAAGCCCCTGTCCAAGGTCAGGCAGATTCACAGCTTTGAGCCTCTGGGTGCAGACCTAATGTCAGTGGTAAGGGATGCCTGGGAGAGCAAACTGCCCACACCCCTAGCCAGGAGATCAAGAGAATGGAAAGATCCCAGCTCTGTTGGAGGAGGCAGAACTGGTTAGGGCAGGGTGGAGTGGGGGCAGGGGTGATCCAGTGTGGGTTGAGACCAGGGTGGGTGGGGGCTGAGTGGGGACAGAGACCGGAAAGGATGGGTGGGGTGAGAGTGGAGCAGGGGTGGCACGGGTGGAGTAGGGTAGGGGTAGTAGTGGTGGGTGGTGGGTGGGGGTGGGTGGGGTGGAGGGTGAGAATGGGCAGGTAATCTTGCTAGGCCTCACCTCCTAAAGGTCCACAGCACCTCTTAAAAAGGTTACTCTGGGGAATACACTTCTGGCAATACTCTTTGTGGGGGACACTATCTATCTATTGTCTCAGGAAGTGCAAGGAGCTGAGAGTATGGAGGTAAAGAAGGACAAACCTAGCCTTGGTAGACGCTTAAGCAGTCACAGTCACTAGGACCCCTGAGTGAGGACCTTATGGAAGGACGAGGACACTGCTGTGTCTGCTGCAGCTGAAACAGGGACCTGGCTTTGCAGAAGAGTGGAGAACCCACAGCAAGGACAGAGGACGGATGTCCTAGCTGCGGGTGAGGCAGTGACGGGCAACACACGAGACAGGACAGGTTCTGGTCTTGCCTCCTTCTTTCTCGTGGAGCTGACCATCTCACTGAAGCTAGGGTTCAGGAGACAATGACCCTCTGATCTCATTGGAGAAGGGTCTGGCCTTCTGCATTCCTGGGGTGGTTCCCTACAGACTGATCTATGGCGGGGAGCAGGAAGGCCGAGCAACTGTCACCACACGTCAACAGATAAGGGTAGGGCTCAGCCTGGCCTTCCTGTATGATATTGGATGAGCTGCAAATCTGTGAGCAGAAGGTGGTGTCTGCATGCAGCCCAGACCTTACAGGTCATACTGAGGTTCTGACATGGTTCTTTATCTCACCGTTAGAGATGCTGGCTGGGTCTTTCCCTCTCAGTGAGAGAGGCCAGCCAGATGGTGTCAGTCAAACTGTCTGCCCACAGCTTGCTGTGACTTCTGTCTATGCCAAATAGTCAGTTGCGAAGCTGCGGTGCCATCGTGTCCCAGACCCTTAACATATTGGGGGCTGATGTGCGCCTCTCTGGAGCCTGCAGAGGCACCTGGCACGCCAGCAGGAGGCTTTTATGTGCCTAGTTAGATTTTATGGTGGAGCCAGGCAGATCTGCGTCTGATGAGGCATGTGAGTAACTATAGCATCTGTATTTTTGGCTGGGACAGAGAAGAGAGGAGCCTGTGGGGCCACCCTGAGGACACACTGTCAGGTCCAACCGCAGAACAGGAGTTCACTCCATCGTGGCTAAGCATTGACACCCCTGAGATACCTTGTTCATGAAGAGTCAGAGCTGAGCCAAGACAGAGGGTAGAGAAAGTGGAGGGTTTGTGGGGGTGGGGTGGGAGGTAGGGTATGTGTGGGTGTGTGTCGCTGGCTTGGGATTTCCTCCCACTCCTGCCAGCATCAACTGTAGCCCTGAGAGATCAGGGATGAGCTGTAGGATTCTGCTTTACTATAGAGCTGGCCTTCTGGTCAGGGCCAAGACAGTACGTCTGTATGGAAGATAAAGTAACAAGGTGGTTTTTTGGCAGTAGGGGTTCCAGGGAAGGCAGGAGGCTATAACTGAGAACACACAGTCAGGCAGAGTGGCCTGCTCTGCAAAGGGAAGGGAAGGACCTGAGGGCCTACAGAAGAGCATGCCAGCTGTTCTTGTGTAGGCTGCAGCCAGAGCTGTGGAGCAGAAGGAGGAGGAGGAGGAGGAAGAGGAAGAGGAGGATGAGGAAGAGAGAGAGAGAGAGAGAGAGAGAGAGAGAGAGAGAGAGAGAGAGAGAGAGAGAGAGAGCACAAATTCTGGGGCCTTCCTAAGCTTGGTGAGGAGTGTGTACTTCACTTTGATGGATTGGGGAACTCAGGAGGATGTGTCAGTTCCTAAGGCACATAGACACTTCAACAGGGAGCCACTACAGGAAGGTAGGAGGAAGGAACTGGAAAAGACTCCTGCTTAGACTGGCATTTTGAAAAGGGACATTCCCATTCATACCCATTGACCAGCCATTTTTCGGAACGTCCTGCTCTTCATTATCAACTACAAGGCCAGCATACTCATGGATGTCTAGAGAGGTAGCAATGCTAAACTCTGCATCGTGGAGGTGTAGGTAGTCCCAGGAATACAGAAATGAGCAGATAGTCCAGCCTGAGGCAGGCAGCAGAGAGGAGAAAGACAAATATATGTACATGCCAGGAATTGTGGGGGTTTTCCCCAGGGCTACTGGTTTGGCTGTGACAGGACAGGCAAGAAGAAAGGTGGGGGCCATGCCTGGGAGTTTAACCTAGTGTTGAGGGTATCAAGAGTAAAAGTTGTGGTCAAGATTAAGTTCTTTGAGGAGCAGCTCCACTGTAGGGGGAACTGTCATAGTGTTGAGGGCAGGAAGTTTTCAGAGCCTGAACTGTAATGACACCATGGGATGGAAAGAATGGTTGATGTGGGAAGCTTGGGGCAGACTCAGGCAGGGTGTTTAGGACAAGAAGCACTGGAGATGGCCAAGGTAAAATCTTCATGTGTCTGTGTAGGAGTGATAGTCGGCTGTAGAATCTGAGGTCATGGCACCCAAACTTACCTCCTTGGAAGGAAGAATATGGCAGTAAAAGCTGAAGTCCCCTTCCTGGAGATTCCTAGTGTGAGCTGAGGCTATTCAAGATGCTCTCAGATGTAGAGATGCAAATAGAATTCATGCAGACTTTCCTGTCTTGCCCAAGACCATTATCAGATGCTGAGATCTCCACATCTCCCACCTCCTACGGGGTCCAAGGTGGTAGGAGCTTGTGGCAGAAGCACACAGTAGAGTCCCTGTATGCTACAGAGAGGGAGAAGCCTCCTCAAGCTCCATAAACCTGGAATGAGAGAGGAGCCTTTGAGATTAGGGGTTTCCTGACCCTGTCAGTAGGGGTCCTGTGTTCAGGTTGCTCATGTAAAGTGATGGAGTGGGAGGTGACAAGTCACAAGGGCTGGGCAATCCAAGGAGGACAAAGCTGGCTGATACCTCTGTGCCCTGCCAAGTCTCCACAGTGAGAGTCATCCTCTGGCCAAGGGAGACTGAGGGAGGAAATGAAGACCCTGGAGATGCTTTTGGAAACTTGTTTACTGGGATGCTTGGCAAAATTCCTTCCCTATTTTTCCTCTTAGATTTTTATCCTAGCATGTCCCACTTAAAAGGAGATGCATGTGTGCAGGTCTTGCTATATCCACTGTCTTTATAAATCCTTCCAGTGTTCACTGTCTTCAGAGCAGCGTCTATTCAGGCCAGGACTCTGCCTGCCTATCACTATCTTGACTTGTGCTCTGTGAGTTTTCTCTGCTTTGTGTTGGTCCCTAAAGCCCCAGTTTAGCACATTTCTTCCCCCAACCCTTTTTCTCACCACTCAGATGCTGTTGATCTTTGAAAGCAGCCTGGCTTCCAAACTGCCTGCTGGGAAGTCCAGTGTCCTGTGGATTTCCCTTTCTCGTCTGCATGTCTTCTCTTTTGCTTTGTTTTGAACTCAGACAGTGTTTAGAGTCTTCTTTTGCTTCCTGTGTTTTGAGTCTTTAGCACTGATATATACTAAATGTGTCTTTTTCTCTATCCATTTTGCTGGACCATGAATAGACTATTTATTTAGAAGCATTCTTTAGATCCAAAATACTTTTTTTCTTTTTTCTTTTCTTATCATGCCTGCAATTCTTCCATTCTTTCTAATCTATTTCTCTAGAAGAACTTCCCCTTTTTGGGGGGGGTCTTTAGGATTGCTTCCTTTATTCTTCCTTCTTTCGTATTTTTCATCTCTTACTTCTTGTCATTGTTCTTCCTCCTTCCTTCCTTTTTTTCTTCCTTCCTTCCTTCCTTCCTTCCTTCCTTCCTTCCTTCCTCCCTTTTTCCATCCATCCATCCTTTCATCCTTCCTTCCCTCCTTCCCCCATACTTCTTTTTTGTTTAATGTTTGATAAGAATGGAACCCACAGCCTCATGCACACAAGCCCAGCATCCTATCACTGAGCTAAACCCGAAGCCACTGGAAGAATTACTAGGCTGTAAGTAGTGCCTGGACAGCATACTCAATTCTTATATGTTTGTTTGTAATACTTTTTCTTGATTATCTTTTATTGTTATATCTTAAAGTATTGGGGAGAAAGACATTTTTTTCCTTTAATGTGCCTAAGAAACTGAAGAATGTTTTGGGTTTTCTCCCTTCCTGCTTCACCTCTGCTGCATTAGGCACCTGTCCGTCTTTCACGTGGCAAGCTTCCCTGAAAGGCTTGGCTGTTCATTCAAACATGAAGGCCTGGCAACTAACAACCTCAGAATGAAAGAAAGCAAAATAAAACAAACATATAAGAACTGACAGGAAGGTCCAGTAGGACGACTGAGTTAATACTCATTGGGAAAGTACAGGAAATCAGGTGACACTTACAGAAAGAGACTTAAAAATGATAAGGAGTAATTGTATGAGTCAATGTTCACCAGAAGTATGGGTGAAAAAAGTAAAGAGACTAGAATACATACATACATACATACATACATACATACATACATGAATACATACATATATACATACACATGTGCGCGCGCGCGCGCGCGCGCACACACACACACACACACACACACACACACACACACAGATAGGTATTTAGGTATTTAATAGGAATTCTTTCGGCTAGCTATGTTGACTTTCCATGCAAAGTGGAGACCAGGGAAGGCAGTGGTATAGTTCAGATGCAACATTCAGGAGTCCAATAGTCATAGTCCAGAAGCTAATAATCAAGAATTCTAACATTATGAGCATAGCCAGATTGATATCCTCAATTAAGCAGAGAGAATGAATTTTGCATTCCTTTCCTTTCTGTTTAGAACCACAGTGGATTAGATACTGCCCATCTACATGAGGAGGACCATCTGCTTCATTTAGCTCAACAATGTAGATGTTAATATCTCCTGGAAACATCTTCACTTGCACATGTAGACAAAATATGTGAACAACTATCTGGGTAACCCTTAGTCAGGGAGTCTAGCCAGGCTTGACCACTAGAGCCAACATAGAAACAGCGATGGCTGGGTTTGTTTGTAGTGCCAGAAGTCAAAAGGCACATACAGGGGACCAGAAGTTCAAGGCCATCCTTGGCTACATGGTGAGGCTAGCCTCTGCTAAATGGGACCTTGCTTTAAAAATCAGTCTTGGAATAACTAGACACTCAGACCCATATATAGAAAGTTAACCTAAACTAGAAGTAATAACCATGTTAGTGTCCCAAACTTAAATCCACACATCCAGGATTTAATTGTAATTAAAATTCTGGAAGATTTTTGGCGAATTAAACAAATGGTATTAACTTATTTGGAAAAGTAAGATAATATAAACAACTAATCTATTCTTTATATAAAAAGACAATTTGAGTTAGATAAGAGAAATGAAAGAGGTCTAGCGTATCTGATTACTCCAGTTAATAATAACATAAGAAAGCAATTAATGTTAATCAACTCCATTTAGATATTTCAAAATGTATGCATATTTTGCATATTTTCTTTTAGTATTTGTTTTTATTCTTTGAAAACTTCATAATTTATACAATGCATTTTGATCATATCCCTCCATTACCACCCTGCTTGTCTTCCTCCTAACCTCATGTCTTCCTTTTTTATGTTGTTAAAAATTCTTAGAGTATAGTTAGGCTGCCTCTATGAGGATGGTGCCATCAGTTAGCTAGACATAGGCAGCCTACAGGGACTATGTCCTCAAAAGAGAGTGACTCTTCCTTCTTCAGAAGTCATTAACTACCAATGGCTCTGCAACAAAGGGAGGGCCCTCAGGAGCCCTTACCCTGTCTATGCTGAACATTTGATTGGCTTGATCTTGTGAAGGTCTTGTGCTACTGCGAGCTGTTGTGTCCCACAGCCCTGTCATGTCCGGAAGTCGGCATTTCCCAGCTTCCCTCCCCAGCTGCCAGCTCTGGCATTTTTTTCTGCTCCCTCTTCTCCAGTGTTCCCCAAGCCTTGGCTGTAGGTAATAGATGTAGATGATTCATCCATAGCTGATCACTCACAGTTCATTATACTCAGCATCTTGGCCAGTATGAGTCTCTGCATTGACTGCTAGCCACTGCAAAGGCATACAAAACCAACCAACCAACCAACCAACCAACCAACCAACCAACCAACCAAAAAACTCCCCCAAAACCAAAATGCTTCTCTGACCAAAGTTGAGAACAACATAAATTTATAGGCATAAGCATAACATTTTTGAAAGGACTTTGACAACTCAGCAGTAGAAACTGGGTTTTTCTCCCCAGGACCTGTGACCTCCTCAGAAAGCAAAAGTTCTGACCCTAGTGACTGCCAAGCGATGACACAGAGAAAGGAAAGATCCAAAGAACTGGCAGTCAACCTCCACAGATCAGAAAAGTCAGCGTTATGTCATCCTCGGCTGATATAAACTGATGCAGAGCCAACTGAAACCTAACGGGATTTTATTTTGGAAAAATGTAAATCAATTGTAACATTGATATTAAAATTCAGAGGAACTAGAATAACCAAAAGACTGAGCCAAAGAACAAATTTGAAGGACTTATTTAAAAACCTACAAAGCTTCAATAACCAAAATAGCTTTCGTATCAAGATAACGCATTCATGGAACAGAGGGAGAATCCCCAAACCCATAAACACAGAGACAATTGATTTTGAAAATTCACAAAGATGTTTCAGTAGAGAAGCCATAGTCTTGAGAAAACTATCCACAAACACAAAAAAGAGCATTCATTTCTATATCATCTAGTGAGATATAAACATAAAAGGAGTCAACTCATAGGAAAACTCTAAAACTGCGAAGGTTATAGGAAGACTTTCTAAAAGAAGCGTGCAAGATGGAAAGTGGAAGATTCGGGGGAATGTTGGAGAAGTGAGTCTGGCTGCATAGAGCTGCTGTATTTCCTCAACACAAATGATCAGGTATGTAGTTTGGGTGACAGAAATAGGCAGGCAGACGGGATCAGATGACACTTTACTGAGAAAAAAAATATGGCTGGAAACTAACTCACTGTATGGAACAAGGTTCAGTATAATGAGTCACTTAGAAATAAAAGTTGAAAGCAAAATGAGATGATGCTCTAAATCTATTAGAATTGCTAAAATAAAAAGCAAACAACAAATAAAAAAGAATAACCAACAATATCTCATGCCTGTGAAGATGTGGAAGAATGAGGGTTATGACAGTTATTAATAACTGCATCATTAGTTATTGATGAAAGTATAAACTGGTGAACCCACCTTGGCAAGCAACAGCCTGGATGTTTCTTAGAAAATCAAACAGAGCCTCACAGATGCAGAAATCTTACCCTTAGGAACCTCCCCAGGTGAGCTGGAAACTCCCCTTTACACCAAAGCCTCTGAATGCTCATAGCAACTCTATCCACAACCCTGAGTATGTATCCTTCAGTAGCCCAATGGGCAAACCAACTGTGGTGTAACGCTACAATAGAACGCAGGTCAGAAGCAAGCAATTGACTTGCACCACACAGTGGATGGACTTTAAATATACTTTAAGTAAAGAAATTAGAAATTACTTTTGTAAACTGTAAAATAAGGTAAAATCATAAAGATTTAAAAAAAAAGAGCCATTTCAAGAGGTGGGGAGAGGTGGAATGGCCAAAATGAAGTCTCATGAAAGAATTATTAAGTTCATAGAATGAACTGAACGGTACTCTTGTGAGAGGCTCAGTAGATGGTCTGTATTATGGTCTCCCATTAGGAAATTTTAGTTAATAGGCCAACTGATGAAAAAAAATGAATGGAAAAATTTCAAAAGTAAATACTTTGTAAGTCATAAATCATACAAAGCCTGATGAGATCTTGCATTCTCCTGATTTATGGGATGTAATTCATCCTTTTGTCCAGTGTATCCATGCTTTACATACACCTGCCGCCTAGGCACCTAAATGCTATGTCCCCTTAGTTATTAGATCAATTATTTCAATATCAAGTAGCCTTTATTTCATTTAATATGGCCCCCAAATTCAAGAACTGAGATGTTAGCAAATTGGAAATTTGCTAATGGAATATCTTTATTTAAATAAAAGGTAGGTGTTATTCAATTTACCAAACTAAAGAAGGAAAGAAAACCACATGCTGAATTTGCTAAGATTTCTCATAAGAATAGATATTTCTACACACGGTATGCTGAAGAAGAGAAAATAAATCTGTGTAAGTCGGTGCTGGTTGTGACATCACACCTCAGAGTGCAAAGGCTGCAGCCGCAGTGCCTGCTTCGTGCTTAGTTAAGATGGAAAGAGCAATTAAATCTGTAGGTGGAAGGCACAAGCAGAGGTGTCCTGTCTGATAACAATGTGTTGCACTAGGAAGTGTTAGGTACCCTCAGATAGCCAAGGTTGCAGACATCTGCCAGCAAACTTGAGCTGTAGTTCTCACGCATAAATGGAATAACTCTGCGCCTTTATAAAAATCCATAGAATGGGACATCCACAATGCAAACGTTAAGAACTAGGATGAAATGCTCATGTCAATGCCACAGAGGAAGCTAGGAGTCGGCACATATGTAATATAGTGATATATGTCTGCAGGAGTGGCTTTATGAGCATTGTCATGACCGTTGATGGGGGCTGAGGACAGGATTATTATTACAAAGGAAAAAGACACTAAAGCAAAAGAAGGCCTTGTCTGTCAAATCAAGGCAGAGCCAGAAATCAAATGAAACCCCAGACCAAGCCATGCAAAGCAGATAGGAAACTCTGAGCGTCAGGCCTGTGTGGGTGTGTGAGTCCGGGGCTAGTCACTTCATGGGACTTCCTAGTCCCCTGCTAGTCCTGTGGCCATAGGAGACCTTGTCAAAAGATAAACAACGCCAGTTCATGTTCTCATAGGCAGCCCTGCACTCCCATCTACCCTCCGGGGAGGGCGAATGTAATTGCCAGACTACAGGGAGTGGATGGAAAGGGGGCTGAGGGCATGGGGACTCAAGTCTAGAGGTGCCCACCCTCAGCATGACTGTGTTCCTGAACTCAGTCTCCTCTTGCATCTCCCTTGGAGGAGAATATTGTGGGTATTCTGTGGATAAGACCAAGAAAGAGAATATAATCTTCCTAGTCTAGTGTCAGTCCACCCAGCCATGAGTTCTGTTATAGGACACTAGAATTATGGTCATTTTCTGCATCTAGTGCCCTGGGGGAACAGTCAGGCTTCAGAGAGCACTGGGCGAGGGAAATCTACAACCAGTGGCTTCACCCTGTTCACTCTGAGGTTCTTGATCTCTGTAGGAAAGTCCAGGGTAGAGACCCACATGCGGAGAGTGCTCCTCATCGGAGACCAGCCAGCCCCTTCTTCCTCAGACAGCTTCAGTGGGTTATGAGCCTTCAAGTGCCATCAAGACTCATCGATCTGACAGCCCTCTGCACTGAAGGGAATCGTCTATGATACCTCTCATGGGTCCCCCACACAGGCACAGAAAGGCTACTACTTCTTGCATTTAGCCTAAATCAACTTAGTAAAACGTTAACTTAATTCTTGAACACACACACCCAAAGAGACAGTTGAGAAAACACCAACTGGAAACAGATCCAATACAATCCTCACTCCTCTTACACACAGGTGACTTCCGTTGATGGCAGTTATTATTTATTCTTCCCAAGGCAGTATTTGCTCCTTCCACAGCTGTGCTTATCCAACTGCGTATTTTCATGTCCCCGTGTTACATATATTTTCTAAAATGCAAGAACATATTTGCAGGTGATCATAACTTTTGTTCTGAGATCTCACGTAGTGGCTGAGGACATGCAGCAGGCTAACGGAGCAGCCTCATCTATTGTTGACATAAAGAATACTGAAATGACCTACTGTTGTGTAGTTTTTAAGCTCAACATGAGATGCCTAGGGTCCAGAGAGGAGTATTCTAAAGGATATGCTTTGAGGATCTCAGTCTCCTATAGGAAGTCCGAGTCTGAGCATCATACATGCTGAGAAAGTTGCTCATCTGAGACCTCCTCTTTCCTGTCTCCTCAGTCTCTTCTTTTGCTAAGGGCTATGGAAACTTTTGAGAAGTAGTCTAGGCTATGTGGGGCTTGAACAATTCTACCAGCTGCAGTTGCTCCCTAGCGGACTAGTCCCCACCCCTGGAAAATGCTGTAATACCATGCCATGCCATGCCATGCCATGCCACGCCACGCCATGTGAGTGTCCTGTATTTCCCAGGATGGGCCCATGGGAATAGGGTGATTAAAGAGGGTGCCTTCCTGTCTCTGCAAAGTTCATGCCGGAGATCCTGGGTTCAAAGACTTATGTCTGATTCACTTTTTCCAACTCCCTAGAGGCAATTGGAACTGAACAAGACTGAGCCCCTCCCTCCCTGCCCAAACAGAAGCCCATCAGGGAGGGCTTTCCGCTTCCAGGGCCCAGGCAGACCTGGGAAAAATAATAGCTTCCAGGCAGGAGGTAGCATGAGCTATTGACCTCAAGGGTGCATCCTTTTCAGGGCTCTAAACTTCCTCTGGAGACCTATTCTTAGACCAGACTCACCCTGCTCCCTTCTATCTCTTGGGTTCATCTTCCTCTGCTCTTGTTCCTTCAGGAGTATGAGCGTTGGGAAGAGAGCTAATCTGGGAGTTCCCTGTGCCTAATAGTCAAAGAGTCTCAGGTCAGTCAGCAAGGATGAAGAAAAGGAAAGAGGCTATAAACCATAGTTCCAATTTCACTAGCATGCCTGTATGACCTAGGGGGTGTGACCGCATTAGTACCATAAACGAGAGAAAGGAAGGCACTCTCATCCTGGTGAGAGCACCTGGGTGCTGGCAGGCAGCAGCTGCAATTGTGCCGTGAAGCCCAGGGATGGAGGTCTGGTTCCACAGCTGAGCACAGTGGTGTTAGATACCTATGGGCACAGAGTCCATAGCCTAGCAAAACTGCAATATTTAGAGCAGTCCCGTTCATCCATTTTACTGTTGGATTCCTTTTAGGAGTAAGGAGAGTATGCAGATGGTGGATGCACGCTTGCTATGAGAAGCATCTCTGCTCCACAAAGGCTGCCCACTGACCGCTCCCTGTCTAAGGATTAGCAGAATGAGGCTAGAACTCTTTCCATACACAGCATCCAATGTTTAAAGACCTCCCAGCAACCATTTTCTTCTCAGATTAAATTTTCTTATTACACACCCCTACATGTTTGTATGTGTGGAGCCTTTGCCTATCATGTTCAATATGTTCAAGGCCCTGGATTGGATCCCTGGCACTGACATAAAGAAAAGAAAGGGAAGACTTCCTCTCTGTGTCCTGGTTGTAACCCATTCACTTCACTGGGACAAATCCCACTTTCTTTGCCCTCTGTGACTGTGATGTAAAAATAGAAGTTTTTATAATACCTCTGAGGATCTATTGATGCCTACGCTGTGGGATCAAGTTTCTCCTGACTCCATCCACAGTTATGACTGGTGTGTGGGACAAGCCTGTAGTTAGCAACCCCTTTACCCTGAATGGACCATAATATTAATGTCTGTGTATGGCAAGATGTCACCTTCCTCTCCAGGGCGAGATGCAGGATTCATAGGCTGAGGAAAGCACTTGCCTTGCATGCACAAGAACCTGAGTTTGATTTCATGTACCCTCCTCCTCTTCCTCCTCCTCTTCCTCCTCCTTCTTCTTCTTTCCTTCTTCCTCATCCTCCTCTTCTTTTCCTCTTGTTCTTCCTCCTCCCTTCTCCTCCCCCTCTTCTTCCTCCTCTTCCTTCTCATCATCACCATCAATGATGTTTTCCAATTATGTTATATTTAGAGAGGTGGCTTTACAGAGCCTAGTGATCTCCCAAGGGCAAATCTCTGTGACCATATCACAGTGTGCAGTGGCTAGAGCTACCTCATGGGCACAGTCAGGCCTATGAACCGAGAGATGGGACAACTGCTGTGGAGTCTCTCAGTGTGAGAGTGGGGAGGACCCAAGCCCAGAAAGTTCTGTGCAGCTCAGACTTAGGACAAAGCAGCAGGGCATCCATATTGATGCCTCCCTCACAGTTCCTTACTAAGGTCATGGTTCACATTCTAGACTGAGCTCTACAGAAATCCACGCAGATGAATTCAAATAAAGCTGTTGCCTTCAAACCATAAACTTTGTGAGCAGTGAGAGGGGACTTTCTGTGGCTTGCCTCCTTCCTGCTGGCGGCCTTTGCAGAGTCACAGCTGGTGCTGATTAAGGGAGTGTTGACAGCATGGTTTTCTTTTCCTACTAACTGGGGCATGGAAGTGATCGGCCACTGAGTTTCTGGGGAGCAAACTCCAGCTAGGCGTTCTGTAGCCTGATTCTACCTAATTGTCATCCCCGCTCTGTGAAATACAGCTCCTGCGTCACAGGCAATGCGGAAGATGACAGGGGTTACATTGTTTGTCCTTGTTGACAATGCTGGTAAGGACAGAGTTTGGCTTGGAGGGCAGGGCTGTTTGACTCCAAGCCCACAGGCTGGCTACCTCTGCTTCAGATTCTAGGCCAGCGCTGTCCAACAGAAATAGAAGGCAAGCCATGGGGAAAGCCAAATGTGTAATTTTATATCTTCACGGAGCCACATTAGAAAAAGGAAAGCCAGGTGACATTCATTTCAATTTTGGGTTATTTAACCGAAAATAGTATTTCACCATGCAATCAATATTAAAAACAATCAATTATACATTATTATTTTTGTGGTCCTTGCACTCCATTGTATAATTTACAAAATATAACACATCTCAATTTGGACTCGCCATATTTCAAGTGCTCAGTAACCATATGTCATTTGTGGCTACCATATTAGACAGCTCATCTATGGGATTCAAAACTAGCTATTTTTGGTCCCTCTCCTAGATATTCTTGAAAAAAAATGCATTTTTAAAGCTTTTTAATCAAGCAGAAGGTTATATGTAGTACTTAGTGTACTCTCAGTATGTAATTGAAATGCTTTTCTTTTTAAAAAACCTGTATTGGTCAGCTTGGCCCACTATAGCGAAGTGCCATTGGTGAGATGCATGGATTAATCAACAGGACTTGATTTTCTTACAGTTCTAAAGAGCAGGAGCCGGATTCTAAGCACCAGCTTAGTCAGAGTCTGCTGACGGCTCTCTTGCGTCGCAGCCAGCCATCTTCTCCATATGTCCTCACATATGGAGCGACATAGAGAGGAGCTGCCGGCTGAGTTTCTGCCTCGGTCTCTCGAGGGCTGGGATTACAGAATTTCCATGAAATTCCACACCCCACAATTTTCAGCATTTCTCTTGACCTCATCTAATCCTAATTACCTCTCCAAAGTTTTGTCTTCAAGTACCACCATGATAGAAGCTGAGGCTACAATAAATGAATGGATGGGTAATCACAAACTATCTGTAAGGGAATATAGGGCAGGCAAGGAGCATCTCATGGTGTGCAGTGATTCCAGCTATCCCTTGGTTACTGAGAGGCCATTACCCTGCAGAGATGTCCTATTTCAGCAGCTTGCATGCAGACTTGGCTCTCAGCAACTATGTAGCCAGCTTCCTTCATCCCTGTTCAAAGGTGGGGGTGGGGGCATCCTTCCTCCACTTTTAAAGATTCAGAGGTGAGCTCCGAGGTTAACGAGCTGTTCCAAGTCCCACAGGTAAGGAGCTGAGGCTTCCCTCTAGGGCTTCCTGAGCCCAAAGCCCTGATCCAGGGTCCTTACATTCTGCTGCGGTAACAGATGCTGAGACCTTGTTGATACGTTCCAGGAGGACTGAGTTTGGGTCCCGTCTGCTTGTGTTTACCTTTGTGGCCTTTTTGAACATCAAGCAGCTGCTTTAACGTGATCTAGATCATCAACTGTGTCAAGTGCCTGGTGCCTTGGCACGTGAGCTTTTGTGTTGGTGCTCGCTGAAGATATGAGGTAGCTTTGTATATGACAAGATACACTTTAGGAGGTGGCATTTGAATGGGCTATGTCTTTTTTTTTCTTCTTTTTTTTTTTTTCTGAATCTGGTTTTTAAGTCTCCTGAGAGTTGCCACCTGTCAAAGTGGTCATTCACTACATTTGCCACCTGTCAAAGTGGCTAGTTCTGACCAGGAGAAATTAATTTCTTATGTATATTACATGAGACCCAACATGGGACTAAAGAGACATAACTATTAGTACTCACAGATACCAGAGGGGTTAAAGGCACAGAAGGAGGCCTGCTGGAAGAAAGGAAGTAGCAAAAGGCTCACATGGAGGGATGAGGAGAGAGATGGAAACAGAGACAGCAATAGCAAGATAGCAACAGCAAGGTGAGACCCATGGAACCCTGCTTTCTTTAAGTTCCGTGGTATTCTTCCTCAGCCTCTTTCAAGGCTGTGCACTGACTAATCGTTACTTACATGATTAGTGGCAATCACTAATTTTTCTTTTTATCAGCAACTATCGGATGTGTCAGATTTGGGGCAGAGTGGGATGAGAAACAAGTGTGCCATATCACTACCCAACTCCCGAGAGACTGCAAAAACAACATCTCTCCTGCCTAACCGTGAACAATGAGCTGGCAGCCATGTTAAGTCGATCTGTAATGGCTTTTCGATTGAAGCTGCAGTTCCTACATTGCTGTATTGTTCAAATCGCCACTGAAGATGTTCACCTGGACCCCCTAAAAGGTATAGAACAGCCTCTCCTTGCCTAATAATCAGAGCCTGGGTGCCCGAGGAGAGAGTGGAGATGATCTTCAATGGGAACACGCATCAATCAGGAAGGTTATCAGTTTCCCAGCAGGCACAGGGACTCTGGAGCTCCCAATGGCCAAGGCTCTGAACAAGGGCTTCAGTGAGAGAAATGAGGTGGGGAACCCTCAGCCTGGAGAAGCCACCTAAGCCAAGGAAGGTTATTTCCTTTGTTCTGTTCTTCAAACCTACATGTACTTCATAGACAAAGATGAACACAGTTCACCAAGGAGCTATGATGTGCCAGCCACTTGATATATTCCAATTCATCTGGATTTAAATGTAGTGTATTATTCACAACTCTAAATTTCCGTATAAATTCTAGCACCCTAAGTAGGCAGTAAGGTATTGGTGGAGCTGCTGTTAAGTTGTTGTTTGAGTGGGTGCCATATCCAAGAGGTCAAGTGTCCTAGTCAAAAGGGAAAATCAGCAGAGATACACTCTATCTCGAGACAGGACTCTATCTCAGACGTATGTAATAGAGATGGTGCTCTGTGTCTATGACTGGAGGAAGCTGAAGATGAGGTGTACATCTGATCCTTCCTCACAGCCCTCAGAGGGGTCAAGCCTGCTCAGTTCACACCTTGACCTTGAACTTCAGCCTGCGGAATAGTAAGACAGAACTGTCTGCTGCTTCAGCTGCACAGCATGCAACATTGTCAGGCGAACCCTGGAAAACAAGTGTACCATTCCATTTAATGTGCAGAACACACCTTGGAGAAATGTCTCACCTCTGCTTTTAGAAGAAGACATAGTTCACAGATGCAGCTCACTTCGTTATGCACAGGTGTCATCTGAACTCCATTTCATGCCAGCCTGCCACTTCCCAGGGACCTCTCTCCAGCCTTCAAATGAGCACTTGGCATGAGTGAGTGTGGCCCACTGGGGTATGGGAGTCTCTGACTAACATGCTTGCACGTCTTTTGCTTCCTTGACAAAACGTATCAGGAGCGGCTGAATCTGTGAAATAATGTTTATTGGTTCTACTCGCCATTTACTTTGGCTCTATAAGTCAAAGGGAATGCCAGGAAGTCCCCCAGCAATCCCACCAGGACCTGGTGCAGCTTGGTGTATTGATTACAAGTCACATATACCCCTTTCATTGGCCTGTGGCACCTAGTTCACAGCACGGGGGCCTTCTTTCTGGCCAATTTCACTTTTCTGACGGAACATTAAGGAACTGGGGCTTCACGTCCCCTCCTGCCTTCCCCCACCTCCCATGTCAGACTTTGCAGAACACAAGGTACAGCCACACCCAGCAGGGATCCTCACGCAGGCTCAACACACATGAGACACCCCTGGAGATAATTCTTATCCCTGTCAACTCCTTTTTACTTTTGGATTTTCCAAGGAAATCCAAGGTAATGCCAGCTGCTATGCAGTCTCACTGTTAAAGGGGTGACAAGGAGCCAGCTCCTTGCAATTAAAAAGTAATTTAAGAGAAGTTGAGTCACATTATGTCAACTATTTATAATGGCTTTTCTTCATTAAAGAATATACCAAGAGTTCTTCTCTACCAGTGAAACAATTTCAATTTAATGTTTTTTTTCTCTTGACTTTTTTTTTGTCCTGTTCTGTATTTCTATTATTTTTGAAAGCAAATGCTCCCTGTTAGTAATACTTAGATTAAAAATACCTTGGTTACTAGTAATCCAGTAATCTCTATTAGATGCTAGTCCTATCATTATGCAAGAAATAGTTTTGCTTTTGTTTTTGAGGCACCACCATTACCACATAGGCTGGCCTAGTGCTCACTCTGTACACTGTATAGGCTCAATTGGCCTTGAACTTGTGACCATTCTTTTCCCACCTTTCTAAGTGCTAGGATTACCAGCATGTCTTACCATACCTGACTAAGAAAATACCTTTTTAAGTAGACAAAAATTTCCATTTGGAATACTAGGAAAACCCTGAATTTTAAGAGAGTCCTTCCTGTGGGTCCTGTTCCCCTAACTGGGCTGCTTTGTCTGGCCTCAGTGGGAGAGGATGCACCCGTTTCTTCAGTGACTTGATGCGCCAGGGTGGTTTGGTACCCAGGGATCCTCCCCCTTCTCTGAAGAGAGAGGATAGGAGATGAAGAGGGGCTGTGTGAGGGAGAGTTGGGAGGAGAGGTAGACTGATCTGGATGGAAAGTGAATAAATAAATTAGTTAATGAAGAGAAAAAGAGCCCTTTACTATCGCAGCATCATCCTTGAATACTGGGTACCGTTTATAGGATTTTGCTAACCAGAAGGTCAAAGGTGGCATTTGACTACTCTGAGCTTTGAGCCACTTACTCATGTCAGTGTCACCAGCCTGCCTGTTTCTTCTGTGATGTCCCTTAAGACAGGGGGCCTTTCCATTTTGCCACTGGATGGCTTGAAATTTTGTGGTTCAGTCAACCTTCTGCTTTCATGACCAGTTGGCAAGGTTTCCTCCAGCCTACCTTTCCTGCTGTGATCCAAGTTTAGAAAGCTCTTTGCTGGTCAGTTTTCTTGGTTTGGGGGACTATAAGGCAGCTTTACTTAATGTAGGCAGAAAAGGTAATGGCTAGAGACGATGGACACCTTAGTGAAGGCATTAGATGTTTGGGAACAAGTCTTGGGAACAAAGCCAGAGCAGAAGGAGACAAGAGATCCAGAAACACAAGCCACACTGCAGGGCTGTCTGGGATTACTGCATGCTGCTTCCTGCTCTTGAATTCACTTGTCTGGACTCTTTTACCATGCTCAACACTGCTTTTCTATGGGGTGCTGAGGTCTCATCATGTCTATCTCTGTCACCTCTACCAATCCCCCACAACCCCCAGCACCCTCATCTCCTCTGCTACCTCTCCCTCTGCACTGCAGTTTCTGAGTGCAATTGTACCTATGTCGTCTCCTCCACCCCGCCTTCATTCTGCCTCCCCCCACCCCGTGTTCGCGACACCAACTTCTCTTTTATCAGTCACCATACCACAGACTCCTACGACACCAGTCTCTCTTTCATCAGTCACCATACCACAGACTCCTGTTGTCCCATCAGCTCCACCACACAACACCATCTCACCTCCCACCAACCTTTCCCAGTCACCACACCACCGTTATCCCTTCCAGTGTCATCACCCCACCACTGTCTCCTCTGAAGTCCTCACTCCCACATCTAGCGCCATCTTCTCCATCAGCGTCACACCCTATCATTTCCTCCTTCACCCCTAGCACCTCTTCCACCACCATCTCCTCTACCGTCAACCATCTAGCACCATATCTCTGATGACCCTTACCCTCGCCATTATAACTACTAGCATTGCTCGCCACCGCCACCTACTACCATCAAGCCCCGCTAACAATAATTTCCCTACAACAACACCTCCCACTACTGCCGACTCTACTGCGTCTCCATAGCTCCCCCACCATCTGCATCAGGTTGTAATCATTACAGTAAGTTCTAAAGTGTGCCCAAGTTAGAGACTAATAATTAGTATACAACTCAGTCAGTCGAGGAGACTAATCTGACATCTAAACGAATTGGGAGAAGACTGATATCCTATATTATATTTTATGTATTGGTGAGTACATTTTGTCTATCCTGTCTTCCTGGGAGTCTTGGACCATTTCATGTGCCACAAATCCTCATTTCTACTGCCATTTCTGTCAGATTCCAAGTTTTAGAATTCCAATTCTAACAACATGGTTCCAGCAAGTATTGCTCATAGATGCTCGCGATATTGGCAGATGGGTAATGGTACTTTTCCATGTTCTTGACTTTTAATGCATCCCTCACATTGTTTTTAAACAGTCTAAATTTATTTTAACATTGTTTTTTCCCCCTCACATTTTTAATGTGATATGGTATTATTCCCATTCATCCTAAAAGTGTCTCTGAGTGATATTTTGTGTGAGTTTCTTTCTGGTCTTTCTGCCCTGGCGTGTTAGAAGATTGCCTCAACTGTATCGTTTGGTTCATTCACTGGTGATTATTCTGAGGTCAGGAAGGAGTAGGTAATATTCCAAGTATCTCAAATGTGTTTCGTTCCCAGGGTACTTCTGTGAACCTGAAACACGGAGCACTTAGTTTCTACCCTCTTCTGGTCTTCGCTTTGCTTGTGTTCCTGGTTCCACCTGCCTGGCGTGCCGTGTTAGCTCCTTGGGGCTGCAACAGCAGCAGCAAGTTTCAGTCCTGTACTCTGCTCTCTCCAGGAAGCTTTTTCTCTGAGCAGGCTGTTGAGAACTTGGACTGCTGAGTATCTGAGCGGTCCACAGGCATCCTGCATAGAGCATACAGGGAAGCTAGTCTTCAGGTACAAGGCTGATATCAGAAAGGGGAGCTCAGTAGTTTTCTATGGAAGGCTGACATCAGGAAGTGGGGCTCTTGTGTTTGTGGTCATCTGCCTCTCCTCTGGCCCTTTGACTGACCTGGGATGTGCCCGTGCTGATTTGTGGAGAGGGGCTGACAGATGGCTCCCTCCATGTTTGTACTTTCTGCTGGTGAGTTTCCATTCTATTCTCCAGCCTGTGCCGGAAATAGCATTTCACACTTGTGTGACACCCTTTCTCCTCTGAGCTCCAAGCAGTTTACAAGCAAGCAGTTGCTATTATCACCCTCTGAACTCTTGTCTGACAGAAAGGTTGAGAGCTAGAGGATCAAAGCTGGAAGAGTTGGGGTGAAGAGGGGACCCCCCAGTACCTGGATAGCCCATGGTTCCTGGCAGGATCAGTGAGTAGGCTCAGGCCCCCTAGATGAGTAGGCTAAGGAACAGCTATCAGCACTGGGTTCCCAGACACCTCCCTGTAACCCTTCTATTACAGCATCAGGGTGATGTACTGCCCCTTGCCAAGGCCGTTTGAAGAGTGGAACTCTTGAGACCACCATCTGCTAGGAGAGGAGGGCGGAGAGTCTGTAGTCCATCTGGAATGAGAAGATCCACGGCCTCCACGGTGTGATCGCTCATCCCGAGGAACATGAAGCTGATGTGAGTTGTGTATCCCTAGGTATTGCGGCCGGATCTCACTGCTGCAGGTTCACATTACATGGAGCCCTTGCTGGCCCTGAGAGTCCCCATCTCTGGTGAGTACAAGAAGCTACTCTAGCCATTATTGTCCTGCACAGTGTGAAGTGAGACATAGAACTGGCCAAAGGCTACTGTGTGTATGCACGCACAGAAGGCCATGTGCACCCAGAATATGCAAAGCCAGACACATCTCTAGGTTGCAGTTTGCTTAAACCTCCTAAATCTTAGAGGAGCATTAAGATTGTATTTTACAGGCTCAGGATCAACACTTAGTACCCTATCTTAGTACCATTCAAGAACAAGACTGGGCCTTATAACCAGTTCTTTGACTCTGAGACACTTTCATCTCAGAAGCATGAACTGCCGTGAAGTTAAATACCATCAACAAGGTCTCATAGATCTTGCTTGACTGGCCTGGAGTCTTTTCTGGTTGGTCAAGTCTTCTCAGGTCCCAAACTCTTTCCCAAGGACTGAGTCTATCCTCCACACCAGTGCCAAGAGGTTTCTCTGGGGTCCAGCCCCCCAAGGACTTCACAGATACTTCAAAAAATTTTGGGCCTGGGCCCAGGCACAGCAGGGCAACCCTTGTCTGGCCCCGTGGTTTGTAATCTGGCCATTCATAACTAGCTCTGAGAAGGCACTTATCATTCTTCCCCGACCACCCAGTCAGAGCATACAGCATACAGCATGGAAGTACAGTCTGAGCTGCCCAAACCAAGGCTGCTCGGCAGTCCTCAAGGGCCCTGATGCACTGCCCACCCGCTGTCGGCCACCCTGCTGCAGACAGCCGGGACTGCCCAGCCAAGTGGACACTGGAGCCCAGAAACAGCAGGAACTGTGCATCTCCCACAAGCCACAAAGGGGGGATTCACAAATCAAAGGGGCCGAGAGAACAAAGCTGTCACATCCGTCCATCATGAAGCTGGATCTCAAAATAACTTGGGCCAGAGTCCTGTAGCAGTGAATCAACACCAGCCAGAACAAGCACCATGGGCCCCTGGCCGCATGCAAAAACACCCTGGTAGCCAGCTGGCTGTTCTTGCCCAGACCTGGGAGGTTTGGGTGTCTGTGGGGTCATTTTGAACTTCTGTGTCACAGTGGGAACCCATAGGGTGGGAAAAGATGAGGGAAGAATCATAGTTTGGACCTTGTCTCCCAGAAAACACAGTTGCAGCTCCCTCCAGCGCTCCAGCACTCCAGTGCTCCAGCCCTCCAGCCCTCCAGCCTTGCTTCAGGATAATGAATGATAAGCAGGAGGCTGGCTTATATGCTGGCTCAGCACCATATTAGAAACCCCTCTCTTACCCACAATTCTGGCCCTGCTAGTACCACCTTTCTGCAGGAGAGTGAAGACTCTTTGAGAGGAGAGAGGAGACAACTCAGAGGTTGGGGCATTTGCTGGACAGGTCTGATGACCTGACTAAGTCTGGATGCCCAGAATCTATGTAAAAGACACAATAGTGCATATGTCTTTAATCCTTCTCTTCCAATAGGGAGATAGGAAGCAGAGACAGGAAGCTGCTGAGGCAGGAGTCAGCTAGCCTGGCGTGTGCTGTGGTGAATAAAGAGCCTATCTTGACCAAGGTGGATGGTGAGGACAAAGCACCAAGGTCCTCTGACCTACATATGTGCTCCATGGTTGCATGCACACTACACACACACACACACACACATACACACACATGGGCATGTGTACACACACATGCACACACACATGCACACACACAGGCACACACACACACAAAGAGTGACAGAGAGAGAGAGAGTGAGAGAGAGAGAGAGAGAGAGTCAGACAAATAGGAGATAGAGACAGAGAGACAGAGACAGACACACAGACACAGACAGACAGGAGACAGAGAAGATCTCAGATGGCCGAATGGCAACATGCCAGTCACTTTCTAATCTCAAACCCAGGACATGCTTAGGGGTGGACCGAGGGACACTCACACAGGCACAGTTTCCATTTCCTCCTAGAAGAGCATCTTCCAGATGCTGATATTTTCTGCCATCACCATACACAGATCTTCCTCCCTCTCGGCATCCTTGAGTTTTTGTGGCTTGGAAGCCAGGGGGAAATGTGTCAATGCATATGAAATGGCATGAATGATAGAACACAGAGTTGTGATCTAACTTCATTGACAAATCATTTCTCATTCCTAGGCCTCCTTGTCAACATAAAGACCAAGAAGAGACCAGAAGGAGGATTCCAGCTTGGAAATTCCTGCACCGTGCATGATGACGAGGTGTCTCCTGCGGGAAGCAGCAGCAAGTACTCTGTGTAAGGGAGCGTTAAAATAGGAAGTTAGCCCTGGTACTCTCTCTCTCTCTGAGCTCCCCTCCATGTCTTCTTTGATGACTTCTCTGTCTCCTCTGCAGCCGCAGCGTGGTCAGGACTGGGTGGGGCCTCCCAAGTGGCAGACAGACTGTGCCAGGGCTCTAGTTCAGGTTTCACTCATCACCACATTCTGCAGAAGTGATCTCCTCCAGCAGTCCCGAGTCTGCTCTCCCACAGCTCAGAACTGACCCGGTGGGGATGTGAGCTGCGACGGCCCCTTAGAAGGCATCGAACATCCAGTGTGCATTATGCATTTGGCCCCCTTCAAAGCCCCACCAGCTTTGAAACATACTTGGCTGCTTTTGGGCATTGCGTGCCTGATGCTTTCCTCTGTCAGGCTGAAAGCCTGCAAGAGAACTCACCATGTGTGATTTCTGCCCGTGTGGGCATAGGATGCCCTGACAGTGAGGGGGGAAGGCTCAGGCAGTCGGATGAAGGCTGCTGAATCACAGATCTGCTGATGTCTCAGAAGACAGAAGCATCTGGGTCTATGTGCAGTGTGAGGTAACAGGTATGCTGCCACCTTCAAGGCTCCAGGAGGTGGGGACCATGAACACTTCAAGTCTTTCTGTGTCTAGCATTGAGTGCAGCATCTGGGATACTTTTCCCAGCACCTCTGTGACCCAGTATTTTCATACCAGGTTGTCAGTTTTAATGCTAACTGGAAAAAACAAACCAACTCTCCTGTTGCTAATGACACAAGAGAGGGCAGGGAATTTGTACTTTACTCCTAGACTGTGAGAAGAGGTAGGGACAGAGGCCAGCCTGAGCCCTTACCCCACACCAGAGAGCTTCTCCTAACAGATGTCACTCTGCTGCTGCCCTGGATGAGGATGCTATTGCTAAAGTGAAAACCAGTTGCTGAAACTCTTTCAGGCTCAGGTCCATTGGCAGGTTCAGAGATAGGGGCCCCAAATCTTTGTTCTTTATTTCACTCGACCCCCAAGTAGTCAGTAAACTAAAGACAGAGGGGATTTGCCACTTACTAGTGTCTATCTACCCAGCAGGCTCCTTACACTTAATGTAACAATCATGTCCCAGGAATGCTTTGGCTGGGCCGAGAACTTTTGTTGGCACAGACACATTGCCTTGTTCCTGGTCACTCTGTCTCCGGGAACTTAGGTACTGGAGATAACTGTGACCCCACGATGACTTTCAAAGTCCTTGAGACCCTTTAAAGTATAGCCTGAAAATGTGACTTTTAAAACAGAGGAGAAATGAACATGAGCTATTTAAAAATACCAAGTCGGGACTAGCGAGATGGCTCAGTGGTTAAGAGCACTGACTGCTCTTCCGAAGGTACTGAGTTCAAATCCCAGCAACCACATGGTGGCTCACAACCATCTGTAACAAAATCTGATGCCTTCTTCTGGAGTGTCTGAAGACAGTTACAGTGTATTTACATATAATAAATAAATAAATAAATAAATAAATAAATAAATAAATCTTTTTTAAAAAATGAAATCACCAAGTCAAGTCCATTTAACACTTCAGTGTGCGGCCCCCAGTTCGCTAGCTTTCCAATCTCCCCCTTTAACCCCCCCCCCCCCCCCCCCCCCCCCCCCCCCCCCCCCCCCCCCCCCCCCCCCCCCCCACTCATTAAGTGAAGCCTCCTTAGCCTCTCGCCTTTCATTCCCTGGCACTCTCAAGTCTGTTTCTGTTTCTGTGCTTTGGCTGTTCTGGATGGGTCATAGGGAAGGAAGCACATATTTAGTCTGTGTCTGTTTGGCTGCTTTGACTTAGAGTACAATCAGCAGGCTAGTGTTTAGCACTTAGTTTCCAAAGCTCCTCAGTATTGGCGCTCATATTGGCACTTCCATCTCCGAGCTGTGGACAAGCCAAAACTGGTCCAGCCACACAACCCTTCGTGGATATCTGTGGCGATGCCACCTTTTGTTTATCTCCTCTGAGTAACACTGCTCCACACACTCACCTATAAGACCCTGTGTGGGCATGGTCCCCTCAGGCATGTGCCACAGAGTAGAATCATAGTGTCTTTAAGCAACTTCCAAAGTATTTCTATTTTACAGTACCCCTCAGCAGTGAGTGAGGCTCCAGCCTCTCAGCCTTGAGCCCTGAGCCCTGGCTATGGGGCCTTTCTGTCTCCCACTGTGGGTTTGATCTGCATTTCTTTAATGATGGACTTCACCAGCATCTTTTTATGTGCATATTGACCGTTTGCATATCTCTATTGGAAAAATGTATATTTAACAGTTTTGCCCATTTTTAAATCTGGCTATCTGATTTTTATTATTGGGGTATTGATCTATTCTTATCTCCTTGTACAAAGCTCAAGTCTAAGTGGATCAAAGAACTCCACATAAAACCAGAGACACTGAAATTTATAAAGGAGAAAGTGGGGAAAAGCCTCGAAGATATGGGCACTGGGGAATAATTCCTAAACAGAACAGCAATGGCTTGTGCTGTAAGATCAAGAATTGACAAATGGGACCTCATGAAACTGCAAAGCTTCTGTAAGGCAAAAGACACAGTCAATAAGACAAAAAGGCCACCAACAGATTGGGAAAGGATTTTTTACCAATCCTAAATCTGATAGGGGACTAATATCCAATATATACAAAGAGCTCAAGAAGCTGGACTCCAGAAATTCAAATAACCCCATTAAAAATGGGGTACAGAGCAAAACAAAGAATTCTCAACTGAGGAATACCAAAGGGCTGAGAAGCACCTGAAAAAAATGTTCAACATCCTTAATCATCAGGGAAATGCAAATCAAAACAACCTTGAGATTCTACCTCACTCCAGTCAGAATGGCTAAGATCAAAAATTCAGGTGACAGCAGATGCTGGCAAGGATGTGGAGAAAGAGGAACACTCCTCCATTGCTGGTAGGATTGCAAGCTGGTACAACCACTCTGGAAGTCAGTCTGGCAGTTCCTCAGAAAATTGGACATAGTACTACCAGAAGATCCAGCAATACCTCTCCTGGGCATATACCCAGAAGATGTTCCAACTGGTAATAAGGAAACATGTTCCACTATGTTCATAGCAGCCTTATTTATAATAGCCAGAAGCTGGAAAGAACCCAGATGTCCCTCAACAGAAGAATGGATACAGAAAATGTGGTACATTTACACAATGGAGTACTACTCAGCTATTAAAAACAATGAATTTATGAAATTCTTGGGCAAATGGATGTACTATCCAGAGAATATCATCCTTAGTGAGGTAACCCAGTCACAAAAGAAGTCACTAAATATGCACTCACTGATAAGCAGATATTAGCACAGAAAGTTAGAATACCCAAGACACAATTTGCAAAACACAAGAAAATCAAGAAGAAGGAAGCGTGTGGATACTTCATTCCTCCTTAGAAGAGGAAACAAGGAGTTAAGAGACAAAGTTTGGAGCTAAGATGAAAGGATGGACTATCCAGAGACTGACCCACCAGGGGATCCATACCATAATCAGTCACCAAACACAGACACTATTGCATATGCCAGCAAGAGTTTGCTGAAGCGACCCTGATATAACTGTCTTATATGAGGCTATGCCAGTGCCTGGCAAATACAGAAGTGGATGCTCACAGTCATCTATACACTGGAACACAGGGACCCCAAAGGAGAAGCTAGAGAAAGTACCCCAGTCCCAGATCCTCTCCTCTGAGTACATGGTATTTTATGTCCACATCCTTCCCACCTGCCTTCCAGGCTTTGCCTTTGATGACCCAGTGTTTTCATGTCACCGTCTTTGCTTCCTCTTCCATGTCACTGGTCCTGTCTTGCTCTCTTCTTACAAAGATCCCAAATTTGCCTCACTGGCTGTGCCCACCTCTCTTGTCATCGGCTTCTGGTCCATGCTTCCAGGTAACATCTGCAGCCCTAGTCAGTACCTTGTGTTTGAATCCAGGCAAAGAGCCTTTTCCAGCCTTCAGCCATTACGGTCATCTGACATACTGTACCATGCAGACTTGACCCCTCTTGGCCATGTGGCAACACTTCCTCCTCAGTTTTTCCCTGTAGCCTCCAACATGATTCTTCTATTTCCTCCGTGGTCTTCTTTTATCCTTTTGACTTAAGTGTTAGGTCTCCATTGGCTCTGCTCTTTCCATCCTCTCTCTGTGGCTCTCAACTCTGTATCAGCCTCCTATAATCTGAGAAGGCCTGAAGGCTGACAGCCCTTCCCATTGTGACCCTGGATTGATGTGTGGGTTATGATCTTCTAGGCTTTCTCCTGCCTGGGAGCATCGTGGGGCTCTACCAGGAGCCCCACTAACTGTGTCCTTTGGTAGCAGAAGGCCCTCCGGATAGCAGATTCTGGTGAGATCCTCTACCCTAGCAAATGCATGACTTTTGGGGTGGCAGTGTGGGCATCACCTAGGAGCTTGTTACATCTGCAGGATCTCAGCTCACCCCAGGCTTCTACCTAAGGTGCATGTTAACAGGTCTCGCTTGAGATGGGAAGGCTGCCAGGCTCCTCCCTTGCTTCTGAGCAGTGAGAGCCAAGGAACCTGGCTGTTTTCAGATGATTTTTGCCTCAAAAAAATAGAAACCAGCTTCTAAGGGAGAGTTTGATGGAAGGGGTCCTTTATTTTTATCTACTAGATTCAATGATCATGCTCTACAATAAAAGACATTTTAATTTGAGACTAATTCTTGCCCTTGCTTGGTGGACCACTACAGGGTCTGAATTAGAGGAAGCAAACATCAATAGCAGAAGCCATGGTGCCAGAGATAGACCCCAAGGCTAACATGTTCCAGTTCACAGTCAAAACAAAACAAAACTCCCAAACAATAGCTCTTCCTGCTTTGTGTGAAGAGTGGTTTGGGCTAGACTGGTGACTTACCCAGTTACCAGCTCTGCCTGCGCCATGAGCACCCTCCAGCTTCTCTGGGAAGGCAAGGCCATTTACAAGAAACAAGAGCCCCACCATAGGGCCAGCATATCTCGGTCCCACTCACCAAATGATGACAGGGATGGAGAGGAGGAAAAACTGGGAAGCATCAGGATTCCCTCTCTGGTTTTAGAAATAATAAGGACTGGTTGGAGGACCTACTGGCAGATTCTTGGAAAGGACTGGGGTCCAAGTTCCCAATGTCCTTGAAGCTGCAGCTCTAAGCCCTTGCTGTGGTAAGTCATCTTCTGACATGTGTGTACTGAGTCTTGCCGGGGAGCTCTCCCCTTACCCTCCTAGGTGCCTCCCACACATTATGTAGCCTCTAGCCCTGGCCTCTAGCACTGGGGTCCCCTAAATCTTTACTGTGCTCTGGTCCTGTAGAGCCTTACCTTCAAGATTCATGTGGTGGGCACTGAGAAACCCTGTCCTCACTCTGCTCCCGATCTGTCAGAGACACAGTCAATTGACATCTGACCTCAGGTTGCTCCTAGCCAATCACATTTTGGGGCAACCTTGGTCAGTACCTAAGAAAGGCAGTGGTCAAGCATAGCTGCTGTTACAAAATTCAAACTCTCTTAATGGTTAATCCAGCTCTTAGGAACTCCATACCTGGCAGAGACATTTCCTGTCTGTGTCCCATCCTCATCTTTTCAGACAAAACCTCAGGAGAGATTTGTACTAACTCTCCCTTTGTATCCATTCCTCAGAGAACCCAATTGGTCTAGGACCAATACATTCTTAGTACTTGGATTCTCTTGACTCTTCAAAAGGTTTCAGAGGTGTATGAGAAATGGAGGAATAGATGGGTGCATAGGTGGCTAGATGTCTGAGTTAGTGTTGATGTGCTGAATGGCACACCAGCACACCCCTGGCACACAGAATGGTCTGCTCCACAGTCAGAACTTGGAGAAGACCTGACTGCCTGGAAGTACCTATGAACTGCTGCCTTTGAAGCATACAGTTGCTGAACCCTGCTAGGGAAGTAAGAAAAAGGCACAGGGGGACTGACTAGTGGTGAGGATGGAAAGGACCAAGTGGGCCAAGGTATGTGACCATCACTGAATCTAAGACCCATGCCAGTTTTCAAAGCAAACAGGTTCAAACCCAGCTGTCATCAAATTGCAGACTGTATTCCCACCAATAGAAGAGGGTAGAAGAAGGCCAGCCATTCCCATCTGGAGTTTCAGAGACCTAGGCTCACCACAGGTATACGACTCTTATGGAGGCAAACTCAACCACAACACTTCAGAAGCATGTATCAGGAAGAAGTGTGTGTGTGTGTATGTGTGTGTGTGTGTGTGTGTGTGTGTGTGTATGCACACTGTGTATGTGTGGTAATGTGTGTATGTTATGTGTGTTCCTGTTTGTACCTGTGCATGTGTCAGTTATGCATACTCATGGGAAAGCACCACAGTTGTTATGTGGAACTTGGACATGCTGTCGCCTCCAAGGCTGAGGAAGGCTTAGGGCAAAAGCAGGGTAGAGAGCCTCCTCCTTTCTTCAGCATAGGTCAGATATGAGGGTCTGATGGAAAGATGGAAGGCTTAGACTGTAAGGCCATAGTCAACTCCAGGGGCCTGGTAAGGGTGACATATGATAGACCAGAAGGTCTGGACTTTGGGTCCTCTCCTTGCCTGTCCTTCTTGGCCAAAGACTACTGTGGAAAGGTCTTCCTTTGAAACTACACAACTTTGGGTTTGTGTATGTGTGTGTGTATGAACTCCCGAGAGTATAATAAGACACAATACATTTGCAAAGCTATCTTGGCTTTTAACTCCCAGCTCAGAAGGCTTTGGTCCTGACCGCTTACAGAAAGTCTTCTCCAAGCACAGCTGGTCATGTCCATCTGCCACAGTGCCAACACTCCCTGAGTCTGGGCCTAGTTTCCCCCTTACCTGCTACCCTTAGGTTTCTTTAAGCAGAACCATGCGAGTGGAGACAGGAGGTGGTAAGGCAAGGTAATGCCACTGACCATGACCAAAGTTGCTTTATTAATGATAGAAGGTTGTACTTTGAACAACCGAGTTCTTTTACTGTCTTCTTATTATGTTCAACCTATGAGGGACACCATGTAGTGAAGGAACTTGCTTTGGTGGTGGGAAAGGGCCCCATGCTTCAGGATCAGGACAAGCGAGGGGTAGACTCCCAAACACTGTGGCCAGCAGTCCACAGCCTCTCGCTGCCCCACCAAGAGCTCTTTGTGCCCCTTGTCCCATCTGGCCTGCATTGCTCGGGGGATTCTCACAAAGGCCTGGGAGCCTGGTGAGGACAGGAAAGGACACTCTGGTCTTGGGCATCTGTTTTCAATGAAGTATCCACATTGTCTAGACTGCAGTCAGCCTCCTTCCTGCCAAAGAACCAGCTTCAAAGGGTTGCTCACATTGCCGGGGCAACCACCCTCTGCGGTGCTGGCCTAGACATGTGCTCCAGCTGCCGAAGCCCCTCTAGCAGGCCTGAGGCATTAGCACTGGCATGGTGAGCTTGGGCACAGGACACTTGAGCTAGAGAGCCATGCTCCTGTCTCACTGAATCACACGGCACTTCCATCATCTCCACACTAGAGGTGAGAACAGAGCTCAGATGTTACCATGTTTTTGCAATGGTTCTCATGGTGCCAAAATGCCTGCTTGTAGAATCATGTTGACAATTAAATGAAAAGCAGAGGGAGACAGGGAGCAAGACTTAGACTCATCACACACAAAAATGTGCCTGTGCCCGAGTCGCAGCTGGAAGTCACTAAGGCCAGCCATCATGCACCAGTAGATGCACTGGATAGGAACATAGAGATGGGCTTCAGACACAGAGCCCAGATTCCATGCAGGGTTTCTGGCTCCTGCAGGTCATTTGTTTTGTTCTGAAAGCTTTTCCTCAGGGTTGTTCTCATGCAGGCAGGGATGGGGGCCCAGCTCAGTCCTTAAGCTAGAAAGTTTTTAGAGATCCCACACACTGGTCCTCCAACAGTCACCTTTACACTCTGGACTGCCAGAGTCTGCTGACCTGTCGCATGGACTCCTTAAGCATCAGTCCTCTCTGTAAATGAGAACTAGTCTGTCTTTCTCATAGGACAGTGGAGAGGCCATGACGGTATATTGCAAACTTGAAGAGTTGAAGACCTTTGGACTACTGAAAGTTGGGTATCCCTTATCCAAAACACATAAGTAGAGAGTGCTTTGAAATTGGAATGTTTGCAGATATACAATGGGCTATCTTGAAGACAGGAGGCAAGTTTAAACACAAGAGTTATCACTGTGTTTCAGTCCATCATATACAAAGAACCTGCAAGTAGCCTCTATAATAATGTCAATGGTCTTATGGACAAAACAAAGTTTCATTGTGTGGAAATGTCTGCTTGTAACATCATGTTGGAGATCAAATAATTTCAAATTTTAGAACATCTCTTAGATTCCAAAAATTCAGAGTAGAGAAGCCATGTGGCTTTCCCGAGCATACTATAACAAGAACTAGAAGAACAACCCGGGGTCAGCACTCACCAGTGGACAACCCAGGATCAGCACTTACCAGTGGAAAGAGATGAATTTGTTTGGCTGGATTGTTATACTTCTGCCAGAGCCCTCTTAGCTAGGGCTGAGAGTGCTCCTCCTGCCTTTGGTGCATAAACCCGGTGTCAGGACAAAGGGCCTGAGAGGGACTGTCCTGCTCTGATAGCATCATGGTTAGATGTCATCTGGGCTTTCATGGAACTCTATCAGGACTATCAGCCAGCTAAGAAGTAGATGCTGGACCTTGTAGGCTGTGCCCACATAAGCATTTTCTGGTGACTAATTAGACAGAGCTCTGCCTAAGGAATTGGGGCTTGGTGGGGTAGGGCCAGAGTTTCCTTGGGGTAATCCATAGAGAGGGCCAGCTGGACTGGAAAAAGAGGCCATTTGGCCACATTGCTCCATTTCAAAAGATCACAGGCTGTGACTAGTTCTGCATAAAAATGCTTCAGCTCCGTCCCTTGGGGCCTATAAGTCCGCAGAGGACTGACCATCTTGCTTGCCCCAGCTATGGCTTCCTTGAAGACGGAGGCTGTCTTTGGTATCCTAAGAGGCTGTTCTAGACTTTATGTTTCTCAGAGGGGTCCAGCCTGGCTGCTTCATCTGTGCTTCAGGACCTAACTAACTGCTTTAGCGGTGAATTATACCATGGGGTTGCATAACTAAAAAGAGGGGTCCATGAGCAATTTAGGAACAGTGAAAGGTCTCTGAACATTCAATGATCAAAAATTAACTCAAAATCAAACACGTGTGGTGAATCCGAGGTGTGGCTGGCAGCACTTTCCCATGATGCATGGAAGGAGCCCTCCATAGTCTTGCTTCCAAACATACCACACGCTCACTGAGCACTGCTCATACAACAGGATAGTGTCGCCACCCTGTGCAACACCAGCAAAGGCTGTCTGAAACACCTCAGCTCAGATCCAAACTGTTGTGTGTTGTGTGTTTTTACCGTATAAAGTTTTCCACTCTAATAAAACCATGGCTTAATTATGAAAAATAAAGACTCAGTATTTCCTGCCACTGCTCCTTAGCATGTGTCAGTCTGTAAAGTGATACAATGTTTGAAGCTAAAAAATTATGTTTGTGTTTCTGACCTAAGTTTCACTTTTAAAAAATCATGAATTTTGGATTGAGATTAGGGCGGAATTTCCAATCACTTTTGAATATCCCTAAACACACTCCTGTCATTCTCTGCAATGTGTTTATGTGAAGCATCATTCTTGGCACATGATACTATAAAATTAGAATATTGAACAATTCTAAAAGACACTGAAGATTCTCTGTACCCTGCAGCATTGAATGTTCAGCCAAGATATAATGATTTATGAAAAAAATCAGAAAAATATATCTATTCCATTAGTCTGCAAATTGTCCTTCATCTTTAATAAATGATAAAATTAAACAAATATCACGTCACTATTTTAAAGTAAACTTTTTTATTTTTTATTCCCAGTAAATGTCGGATTGCTATATCCATTTTATATGCCTATATACCTGGAGTCCTATCAGATTTTCTCTTGTGAAAGGAGTTGCAATAAGGCCGGTCAACATCGACTAAACAAAACTGCGAGACTAGCCAACCCCTTTCCCTTTACACTGCTTATCTTATGTTCCCTCCACCACTGACTGCAGCATAGCAGCAGATTTATCTAATAGGAGTTCTCTCTCAGAACAGCTATTTGGCTTCTACCCAATGACCAAATCTTCCTTAGAGGATAGCCTGGCCTATGCAGAGAGTGGGTGGGAACTCTGGCAGTGCACTTGGCTGAAGCTGGCAGAGATGTGGGCTCTCAGGCATAGAAAGGCTATTGCTGGGGTAGCGGTGATGCTGTTAATGTTTATATGGTCCTTTGCTGCATCCTGTCACCTTTAGAAAGATGCTCAAACTCCGGCCTGCTACAGACTTAACATAATCCCTAGCAAAATTCCAATTCTTTGCCTCATAGAAATTAGAAAACAATCTTAAATTACATATGTAAGCATAAAGAAACTCAGACTAAAATAGTCATGAACAATAAACAAAATTCTAGAGGTATTTATGCCACGCAGAACGATTATGAAACAACACAACAACAATAAACGGACAAAAACGCCAACACAGTGCTGGTGTAAAACAGACACATTGACCAATGGAATAGAATTGAGGATCTGAACGCTTAGGAATAACACCTTATTGCTTTTCAAAGAGGCCAAAACATACACACTGGAGAAATAACATCATCTTCAACAAATAGTGCTGGTCAAACTGGATAGGTACACATAAGCCGGATAGGTGCACATAAACTGGATAGCTGCATGCAAACTGGATAGATGCATATAGAAGAATGAAAGCAGATTCTTGCTGTTCACCATGCACAAAACTCAACTGCAAATGGATCAAGGAAAGACCTCAGTCCTATATAACTTAACACCCTGAGTCTGATAGAAGAGAAAGTAGAAAATACAATTGAACACACAGGCACAGGAAAGGAGTTTTTGAACAGGACCCTCATGGTACAATCATTAAGACAAATGGGACCACATGCAGAGAAAAGGACACCATCATTTAAATGAAGTGGCAACCTACAAAACAGATCTTTACCAACTAAACACCTAATAGAGGGTTAATATCTAGACAATATAAAAACCTCAAAGATGAAAAAAAAAATCAAGAGAATAAGCCAATTTAGAGATGGGACATGAAATTAAACAGAGTGTCCTCAAAAGATGAACTACAAAATGGCTGGTAGATATTTTGAACATATTCAAGATTTCTTTTCTTAAGGAATTCTCTATCTTCCATCCTTAGAACAGCAGCATAAGGAGGGTAGGAAGAATTCCTATGTATCTTCTACACAGCAAAGTCCCCGTGTTTCCACGAAAGAGGGGTTTACTCGTGGCTCACAGACTAGAGCTTTTGGACATTCAGCTTAAAAATAAAACTCACACGATTCCTGTGAAGTGCAAACCATTGGTGATTATTTTAGAGCGAAACCAGGGATTCTAAGAGGCATTTGCCTAGGTGCGGGTCCCAAATTAACTTCCTCCCACTGCTATGTCTTGTAACTTCTGGGAGTATGGGAAGACATTCCAAGCTTACTTAGTTGACTCTTGGTTGTTGGAAACCTTCCAGCTTTCCTTCCATTGCTCTTTTGCTTGCTGGTGGGAAGACGTTCTCTCCTCTGGGTCCCTGTGTTTGGGAAGAGATAATCACATAGCTCGGAATCCCGTGACACACACCCAATTATGTTCAGAGCCAGATTTCCAGACCAGACTCAGGTGTCCCTCTCATATTAAGTAGTTCATGTTCCACACACAACCCTTTTGGACATGTGGATGTAGAGGAGATGACCGTTCTAAGTGGCTTTTGCTGCATCTCCTAATCAGCTCTGCCTATGTCTGTCACCAAGACTCCTGTTTCTACTTCCCAATGGGAACTTGAAAGCAGTGTTAAATTGAATTCCTTAAACCCCAACAATTAAGTATCTTATTTGTCTGAGACGTCCAGAAAAACTCTTGCAGGAAAACTTTTATGACCTGACCTAGGGAACCCGAGAGACTATGGGCTGCTCCTCTCTGAGAGAATAACTCAATAGTCCAAAGCTCCTGAAAGTCTTACTACGAGAAGATGAGGGCTAATGTGATTGCTAAGTAAGGCAAGAGCTCTGGAAACTTCTTCCAAAATCATGTAAGAGGGCATTAGGGGAGCTCTGTTTCCTGCCTGAAGACATCCTGCCCCTAGGGTCTCTCACTAAAGCCAGAAAGAACTCTCTCTTCCCACTTTCCCCCTGTCCCTGGAGGGTTATAAATCAAAGGGGACCTCTCTCCCGCTTATACTTATCTTGACTGGTGTCCAAAGTTTCAAACCCCCTTTGTATTTTAAGTCTAGGTCTTAGGTTAATCTGAAAGTCTACTGGGGACCACCCACCTCCCTTAAACAAGCGGTTCACCTTTCATTCCAGAGCTGTGCTCTGCCTGGGAAGTGTGAGAGGCACAGTCTCACCTATCATGCTTAATTAGCTGTCAGATCTGCTCTCAGATCTATGGCCCTTTCACACATGTTGGAGCCAGGAAGCCCCCATTGCTTCCTCTGAAAGTCATTAAGACCCTTCCCGGCAGGCAGGGCACTGAGGACAAAGCTGTCGAAGCAGCAGACTTAGTCTTGGATCAAGTTGGAGTTAGTTTTTGTGCAAGGTGATAGATATGATCTAATTTCACTCTTCTGCATGTGGACTTCCAGTCTTTACAGCACCATGGTTTTTGGTGATGCTGTCTTCTCTCCATTGTCTGATTTTGGCATCTTTGTTGAATATTAGATGGGTGTAGTTACACACTAACCATGGTTGGGCCTTTGATTTTGTTCCTTGGTCTACATGTCTGTTTTTTTGTGTCGGTACCATATTGCTCCTATGAGAGGCAGAGGCAGGTGGATTTCTGAGTTTGAGGCCAGCCTGTTCTACAGAGTGAGGTCCAGGACAGCCAGGGCTACACAGAGAAACCCTGTCTAGAAAAACAAACAAACAAACAAACAAACAAACAAACAAACAAACAAACTCAAAAAGAATATCCAGGGTGGGCAGAAGCCAGTGGCTGAAGGCTAAGGAACTTAGATGCCTCGTTAACATGAGAGGCAGTCTAGAAATCTCTGTTCAGGACTATGTGACATTCCTCAGGTAGAGAGTATAAGGGTTTCAAGCTCCTCAGACAAGGTCAGAGAGGGAAAAGCCCTGCTGGTAAAGGGAGTCATCCATTTTGCACTGAGCTCAGAAGGCTATCCAGATAATGGTAGAATTTTACCTTAATTAGCACGGTCTAATACCCTATTATTAAAAATTCCATGCAGACACAGGGCCCAGAGACTCCTGAGCTGGATATGATCTGAAAGCCTCCTCCATGGAGACAAGCTTTCATGCTACCAGAAAGTTCCATGCAAACTCACAAGAGAGGAGAGCAAACAATATTTCTACCTCGCTTTGATGCTGTGCTATTCAGGGTGAAATACAATTGATTACATTTATTAGAATGGCTTAAAGGCTACAGTCCAGCTAGTCTAACAAGGGATGTCTACCAAGAGAAAGTCCAAGAATCCAAGTCAGTACATGAGGCTGAATGTCTCAGCTTGCCTATAGTATATACCAGAATCCCGAACAAGTAGGCTTTAATGCCAGATAAAGAATGGACATGTCAGAAACAGCAAAGGCAAGCAGGCAAAGAGGGCAAGCTTCCTTCTTCCGCATCCTTTTATAGGCTGTCAACAGAAGGTGAGGTCCAGAGTAAAGGTGGATCTTCCCACCTCAAAAGATCAGGATTAAAGTTGGCTCTGCCCACTTCAAATTATTTAATTAAGAAAAATTCCCTCACAGGTGTATCCAGTCACCTGGGTTTGTTTATGTGTAGTCAAGCTGACAATCAAAATGAGCCATCACAAGCCCACCCCTTGTCAACTGTACACACAATCATAACTCCTTATGTCAGGTGTAATGTCCAAATGAAAACAACAGGCAGATCGTGACTCTGCCTAACATTGATTTATCTGCTTCCCATATAACCACAGATGCATTATGAATTTTAGAATAGGTGGCAATCTCCCTTGAGGGACATTCTTTTGGTATCTCAAAGCATAAATATTATAACCACTAATGTTCTTTTAGTTAATGTTATATGATAAAAATTGAGAAAAGGAAACAAGGAGTATTTTTACAGACACATTCTTAGCAATATATGACAAAAACACTCATGCCAATTATAATGCTCATTTATAATTTCTGCAGTTGGTCATGTGGCCTTAATTACCTTTCTTTACTACCTATTCTGTATTTCCTCCACTGTCAACAAGTACCTCAGCAGGTCTTGACTCATCCTGGAGGAGTGACCCATATCATCATTCCTGAAGGGTCTGTGCCCTTTGTCATCCTGTCTGGATTAGGCTCTTGTTTCCCAGCTGCTCAGAATACGGTATCACTAAGTGACACCTTAAGGATATCCTGCACTCTAGACATAATCTTTCTTACCTCCGTTATGGAGAAGAAGTCCAATTTCCCATTGGTAATCTGGATCACCCTACTAACACTGTTATTCCTTTCTGGACCTGTTGACTTAGAGGCATCAGAGTCCCAAAGTGGCCAGGGAGAAGTCTGAGCTTCCAGTTCAGTTGGGAGGGTTACAGTGCTTCCTGGAAGGAGTGTTCCCTGCTTCAGAACCAATACTTCTAGGCCAGCAGAACTTAAAGTTGCAGGAACAGGAAATAAAAATTTTCCTAGTGAATCACCACTAGGTGTTATGATGAGTGGAATTATTTCTTTTCCATCCCTTGATACCTGAACCTATATATCCTATGTATAGGAGGAACCATATCATATATTGGATGCTGATTCAAATCATATACTGCCTTCTGGAGAACCCTGCCCCAGCACTTCAGGCTGTTACTGCTTAATTGATACCACAACTCCATCTTCAAAAGGCCATTACATCTTTCCAGCTGCTTCAAGATGGTGGGTACATGGTAAGACCAGTGAAGCCCATGACTGTAAACCCACTCTTGTACTTCTCTGGTTGTGAAGTGAGTTCCTTGGTCAAAGGCAATACTGTGTGGAATACCATGATGGCAGATAAGGCATTCTGTAAGTCCATAGATGGCAGTTTTGTTAGAAGATTTATGTGTAGAAAAGAAAGATCCATAACCACAACCAGAATGACATATCTACTCTAATAAGGACAAAGTGTTGTCTTTTCCATGGAGGAAGTGGTCCAATGTAGTCAACCTGCCACCAGGTTGCTAGCTGGTCACCCTGGAGAATGGTACCATGTCTGGGACTTAGTGTTGGTTTCTGCTTTTGGCAGATCTGGTGCTCAGCAGCAATTGTAGCCAGATTAGTATTGGTGAGTGAAAGTTCATGTTTTCAAGCCCATGTATAACCCCCATCTCTGCCACTGTGGTCACTTTGTTCATGAGCCCACTGGGCAATGACAGAAATGGCTAGAGAAGAGGCCGACTGTCCATAGAACAGGTGATATTATCTACTTTTTTACTGAACTCATCCTCAGATGAAGTCATCTTTTAATGAAAATTTACATGGGACATCTTCACATCCTTCACCTCTTTGGAGAAACATATCCATATAGTTCTTCCCTAAAGGTTTTTACAAGTGTATGAATATAATAGCCAATATATTGGCTTTAGCCCAGGAATTAGTGATCATTTGCTTATCTGACAATTTCTCCTTCCAAGCAAAATGTATGACCATGGGTACTGGCTGAAGTTCTGCCCACTGTGAGGATTTCCCTTCTCTGGTGTCTTTCAGGGTTGTCCCAGAAAGGTGTTGTAATACTGCAGCTCTCCACTTCTGGGTGGTGCCTACCTAACATGCCAGAACCATTAGTAAACAAAGACTCAGTCTTCTCTTCCTCAGTCAACTGATCATAGGACATACTCAGTGAGGTTATAAGTGCATGTTTGGGAGAAAATGGCATTTTACCAGGAGTAGAAACCATAGGCCTTTGGGCAGCATCTCTGTATAATTTGCTTGTGCCTTGAAGACTTGCTCAGGCTGTATCACATGTATACAACTTTCATTGGACAGTGTACTGTTGCTATGCACATCTAACTTTATGGCTTGGTGGATCAGATAATAATACTCAGCTCATGATGGGCATCCCACATCCTATGGTAACATGGTAGCCCATTGTTAAATGTTCAGTTTCTACTAAGGTCCAATAATAGGTGTTGTCTTTCAAAGGGAGAATAGTTGTTTGCAGATGATGATAAAGCTTTGCTCCAAAATCCCAAAGGTCTCTTGTGTGATTCGCCTATAGGAACTTGTCAAAGGCTACAAACAGCATGCCTATCTTCCACTAATACTTAAAAGTACCATTGGCCCTTTTGGATCACGTAGTCCAAATGATAGAGCAGACTGGACCTGTTGAAGAGCCTTCTCCTGTTCCAGGTCCTACACAAAGCTAGCATCTTTCTGAGTCATTGGTATATAGACCAGAGTAACAGACACAAGTGAGGAATGTGCTGTTTCTAGAATCCAAATAGACCCATTAAATGTTGTTCTTCTTTCATGGTGGTGAGAGGGACCAAATGTAATAACACATATGTGTTACCAATAAGTTCAAAGTGATTGATACCTACTACTTACTTGATCTAAATAGCATAATGTCATCAATATAGTGCACAAATATGATATTTTGTGTAAAAGACAGATGATCAAGATCCCTTCAAATTAAGTGATGATACAGGGCTGAAGAGTTCTATACCTTTGAGGTAAAACTGTGAAGGTATACTGCTGGCCTTGCCAACTGAAAGCAAATTGCTTCTGGTGTTTCTTAAAAAACAGATACCAAGGAAAATGTATTTGCTAGATGAATGGATGTATGGCAGGAAATTAGTTACTCTGCTCAAGTAAGGATATCACATCTAATACAGGAACTGTAAGTTGAAGCCACTACTTGGTTGAGTTTTCAGTAGTCAACTGTCATTCTCCATGATCCATCCATTTTCTGCACTGGACAGGTAGAAGACTTAAAGGGAGATGTGGTAGGAACCACCACTTCTGAATCTTTCAAATCCTTGATGGTGGCACTAACTTCTTCAGTTCCTCCTGGAATGTATTTTCTTTGATTCACTATTTTTCCCAGTAGAGGCAACTCCAATGGATTCTATTTGGTCATTATAACCATAATAGCCCTTACTCCATAGGTAAGGGGACTAATGTGGGAATTCTGCCAAGTTCTAAATGTATCTATCCCAATTATGCATTTTGGAACTGGGGAATAGCTACAGAATGAGTTTGGGGATCATGGGACCTACTGTGAATTGGACTTTAGCCAAAACTCCATTAATCATCTGGCCTCCCTAAGCCCCTACCATAACTGGAGAGCTACAGTGTTTCTTGGGGTCTCACAGAATTAGTGTCAATTCAGAACCAGTATCCAATAGACCCTGGAAAAGTCTGCTTCCCTTTCTCAGTCTACAGTTACCCTTGTGCAAGGTCACAGCACCCTCTTAGGAAGGACTAGAGAAAGGCTAACAGTAAAACTATTAGTTATTTTATCAAGGTCCTTCCTCAGGGGAATCTGACAATCCCTTCAAGGATTCTGGGTCTGCAAACTGGCTCAAGTCTGGAAATTGGTTAATGGGCTGAGATTCCTTTTTGCCATGAACCAATGTAGCCTTTCTTTCAAATATGTTTAAGATTTTTTTCTGCTTATATAGATCAAAAAAATTTCAATAGGGTTCTTATTCATTTTATGATGGAGAGCAATGTGATTGATTAGCTATTACTAAAGGCCTGTAGGAGTCATGCCACCATAAAATTCACTTTGTCTTTGCTGACCTTTAAGGGTTAAGCTATTATGGATATTGCTTTGTTTCTGCTGCCCATTATGATAACTGTGATCACCTTTGCTTCTGCTGCCCATTATGATAACTACGATCACCGTGTTGTTTGCAGTTCAGTGCTACCACTTGGCTCCTCCTACTTCAGGCCCCAATTAAATCCATTGCATTTAATTCATCTAATGGAGCAGGAATATCTCCATCCCTAAGGTCTCACACAGGGAAAGGGAAACTGCGAAGCTCTTCAGATGTGTTGGTTTTCCTCTCACCATTTTGTGAATTTCAGGATTAGTGAAGAGCATGTCTTCTGGGCCTCCTTGTGGAGGATTCACACAGGTTTTACACGGTGTACTGCTCTCGAATTAGGATTTCCTCACCCCTTAAAATCCCTTCATCAACATTGAGCCAAGGCCTATCAGGCATTTCCAACTTCTCAGTAGGCCATCTTTTAACAAATGTTTCAGCTAATTATTCTGTTGGCATAATGTTATTGTGCACTGTGTAAAGATTATCCTTGTATTATTCAAATGATGATCATTGTGCTCCCATATCTGGTTGTAATCTGGACTTGGCATTGTAATGCTTAGCCTAAGAATCTGCTGTTACAATGTTGTATAAGCATTGCTCTCCAATTATCTGATTGTTCAATAAAAATCTGATCAGCCAGTGACTATGCAGAGGAAATAATAGGGAGGAGCTTCTGATCCCAGCCTGGGAAAGGGACGAGAGGGGAAAGAAAAGAGGATTTTGCATGAGGTGAGGTATCAGGAGCCACCATGTGAACACACAAGGAACAGAGAGAGCCAAATCAACACTAAAAGGCAAGCATCTTGGGGACTTTGGCTGGGAAATAGCTAGATTAGGTTAGGGGACTAGAATAGATTAATATCTGCTCAGTTATTGTGCCTTAAAGCTTGTTGAATAAATCTTATAGCTTCTGTTTCAATTATTTGGAAGGCATCTGGATTAGAGAAAAACCTACCATTTCAAAATTTTCACTAACACCATTCAAATAAACTTTTGACATCTTTTAAAACTGGGAGTGAGACTCCACCCAGCAGTTGATTGAAACAGATATAGAGACCCACAGCCAAACATTAGGTAGAGCTCGGGGAAATTTTGTGACAGATTTGGGGGAAGGATTAGGGGATCCAGAAGAGATAGGGACTCTATAAGAAGACCAACAGAGTCAACTAACCTGGGTTTTGTAGCTCCCAGAGACTGAACCACCAGCCAAAGAGTATACATTGACTGGACCTACCCGCCCCCCACACCTCCACATATGTAGCAGATGTTCAACTTGGTCTTTATACAGGTTCTCCAACAACTGAAGTGTGGGCAGTCTCTGACTCTGTTGCCTCTCTGTGGATCTTGTGCCTCTTACTGGGCTGCCTTGTCTGGCCTCACTGGGAGAGGATGTGCCTAGTACTGCAGTGACTTGATGTTCATGGTGGGTTGGTACCCAGGAGGTGCCTCTTGCTTCTCAGAGGAGAAAGAAAGAGGGAGATGGGGGAGGAGCTATGTGAGGTGGGGACTTGGAGGGGGGGGCTGTGATCATAATGTAAAGTGAATAATAAATTAATTAATAAAAAATAACATGTGAGCTTCAATATTAAATCTAGAATTAAACTGTATAGGCCCATATCAATAAACTTAGCCTTATCCAGTTTTATGTTCCTTCCACCAGTATCCCACATTATCCTTAAAATTCCTACACATTCCGTAGACTACTTCTCAAAGGAATTAGCAAGCTCATTAAGCTGTTTAGTGGTGTAGTGAATCTCCTCATGGACTGCACTTTCTACCTTTTCTCTAGAAGCCTGCTTAACCTCAAATCTGGTTCTGGGTCTCAAGGTCACTATTGGTGGGCCCTGGGGAGCCTCAGTAATGTCTTTCTTGGCATCCCCCTCTAAGGAACGTCACTGCTGGTTGATCAGACAATGAAGGATTAATTTCCTTGGTCAAAGGTAAAAGGCAGTATTTCGGGGATAAGAGGGGAGTACATCTTCTGCTGAGGGTGGAGAGACCACTTCCTCAGCTAAATCCTTAACAATCTCAGGGTTAAAGTTCTCAGCTTCAGTTGGGTCCTCCCACATATCTCCATCCCAAGTTAATACACATCCCATACCAGTTAATACTCTTACTTTAACTAAGGCTGGGACTTGAATTTTTTTCTATAATTCAACCAGTGTTATCAGTGAGGGCATCAGCCTGATTTTCTACAACTTGAGTTTTGTGGCTGCTGGAGAGGAGACACTCCTCCAGGGTGCACTCAGAAACCTTTAGAATGTTTATGCACATTTTGAGCAGGTCAGTTTTATCTGAGTTCATTGTTGTCCTTCACTGTGTTCTGAAATGCTAGAAGCTGGTTAGTTTTATCACAGAGAATTCTTTTCCTTTGTACTTTTTCCAGAGATGCTAGAAAAAACCAACCAACATGATCATTTTCCTTATTTTTCCACAATTAAAAAAAGTTTTATATACAGAGTCATTAAATCCATTGCCTCCTACAATTGGTGAATCAGGATAATCAAATTCATTTGTCTCCTTAATTGCATAGAATAATAAGCATCATGGGCTTTCAGTACTCTCCAAGCTACTGGGAGTAACTGTAGATGTTGGCAAATTGGAAAACCTATTCCACATACTTGTAAAAAATTCATACTCATACGTCTTTTCCTCTAGAATCACTTCTGGTACCAAAATCTGTTCTAGTCAGAGTTCTCTAGAGGAACAGAACTGATAGAATACAGAGAGAGAGAGAGAGAGAGAGAGAGAGGGGGGGAAGGAAGGGAAGGGAAGGGAAGGGAAGAGAAGAGAAGAGAAGAGAAGAGAAGAGAAGAGAAGAGAAGAGAAGAGAAGAGAAAGGATTCATAAGAATGGCTTAAAGGTTGGGTCCAGCTTGTTTAACAATGAGTGTCTACCAAGGAGAAGTCCAAGAATCCATGTTCAGTGCATGAGGCTGGATGTCTCAAGCTGACTTCAGTATATGCCAGAATCTTGAAGAAGTAGGCTTTAATGACAGTGAAGGAACAGACTTATCAGCAAGAGTGACAGTAAACAGGCAAAGAGAACAAGCTTCCTTCTCTCATGTTCCTTATATAGACTGCCACCAGAAAGTGTGGCCCAGATTAAAAGTGAGTCTTTCCACCTCAAAGGATGTGGATTAAGGTGTCTCTTTCCACCTGAAAAGATCAGGATTAAAATTGGGTCTTCATACTTTAAACAATTTAATTTAAAAAAAAAAACTCCCTCATATGTATGCCCAGCTACTTGCATTTTAGTTAATTTTAGATATAGTCATATTGATAACTAAGAATAGCCATCACAAATACCTATGAACCATAAGAATGAGCAGTATGGCATAATAACCCTAAGTGTGCAACTGTGGCATGCGTGCCTTGACAGTAACCAACAACTCTCTAGGTGGACCTAAGGCCTACTCAACAAGAAGAAAATCACATCTGGCACTGGAAACCTAGACAACTATCTGAGCCTAGTGAAGTCATGGACCTTGGAAGTAAACCTACAACTTCCACTTTTCTAAACCAGCATAACTCCCAACCTCATTATAAATAGTTGTCCTTATGTACACAGATAAATGTGGATATCTACTTATCAAAGATGATGTCAGTGGACAATGGACAGAAACCATTACAGAGAATCACAGGTAATTAAAACGCGGAGAATAAGAGATCAGTGTGATGCCCAGTCCCTACAACACATTTCCTGCAGCTGAGGCTTAGAGAATCATTGCAGAAGAGGGGATCAGAGGGTTGTAAGAGCCAGTTTGCTGTGAGATTGTCTCTCATAGAAATGTCAGAGAGGCTACACCCATAAGGTCTCATCAACCCAAGACTAAACAACACAGGACTCAACCCTAGACAAAGAACTCTGGGCAGCTAGGGATGTTGAAAGTGAGAGAAATGATCTTCCCCTGGGAAGACTCCCCTGTAGCCAGACTTTTTGGCTACTTTATGGGTTCTTTTTCCTCTACCAGCCATGTCTTTCCAACCCCTCACCACTAGGTAAGAGAGAAAGAAGGTTAGACAGGAAAAGGGGGTGTCAATATCATTAGACTGCTTCCTGCTGATTAGGGGCTTTGAGTTTATTGGGACAAGTTCAATCTTTGTTGTGAGGATATCTCCAAGCAGCAAGAAGCAATCCAGCAAACAGCAAAAGCAATCAGCAGCCAGCAGCAGCAACAACAGGTACCAGGAGCAGCCCCCTACCTCTCTAAGGGCTCTGGCATTTTATACTCTCTCAAAAGTCCCCAGAATTCCAAATGTAAACTATCTTCAGCTGTAAGAATCACACCCCTGCCAGAGCATGAGACAAATCATAGTCAGCTGCTGTGGGCAATCTAAAGTAGCCCTTTATCCCACACCTGTGATTAAAACAAAGAACATGTTCACTTAATATAACTGGGTTTTTAAAGAAATCAAAATTCTACTACAGTACTCACCCACCCTAAAGTTAGTTCAATACCAAGTAGTCATCTCTGAGGTGACATATATATATATATATATATATATATATATATATATATATATATATATATATATATTTGTAATTATGTATTTAGGAAAACACACACAGCGAACCACAACAATTAAAGAAAAAGAGACCATGAATTTGAGAGAGGGCAAGGGGAATCATGGGCAAGGTTGGAAGAAGGAAATGATGTAATTATACTATAATTTCAAAACATTTACCATAAAAAATAAAGAGATAAAAATTGCATTGGATCTCAAATGGTGGATGACACAGAATAGTACAAGGAATATTCTAGACCATGCCACAGAGCTGGGTGTTCAATTCCCACCTGCCTTGTGGAATGTAGGGTGGGAAAGATTTGAAGGGCTAAGAGTTTTGGCCTCAAATCTGAGAGCTGTTCTTGAAATCAACGATGTGAAGAAGTCATCACATCAGGCAGACACTGGTATGAGCAAGTGTGGCCTGAAGTCATTGTCCTCTGCTTATTAGCTATTATCATTGTCCCTGCATGGGACCCATGAGAAAAGCATGTTTGATGACATTGCATTTACCTGGGACAAATAGAAAGTCCAGGGATGAAACTAAGAGGCAAAAATGAGAGGAAGCCACACTTAAAAATTCATGAACTCTGCACAAGCTATACGTCTTGGTCAGGAATACCCAAAGTCTAGCTGCTTGAAGGTCTATGAAATGTCTCAGTTAAATATCCTCATGAAAGAGATTTCTATTCATTTGGCTCTGGTTGTCTTTCTTGCTGGTTCTCATTTGGGTTGCCATAATGTTGTAGCCAAAGGTCACCCTGAGAATGGGCAGGAATATGTGAGAACTCAGCCAGGCAGGAGCCAGCTAGTTGTTGCTGTGGGCCTTTGAGAAGATATTCAGCTGGGGCTGTCAACACCTACTTGTGACCTCTCCATGTGGTTGGACTTTCCGTGTTTGAGCTGGGGAGCATCCTATGGGCAAGTTGTCAGTGAGACCTAGGTAGAAGCTAAAGGCTTCTTCCAACCTGGTATTGGGGATCTTAGGCTGTTGTTTCTATCTTATTATGCCACTCAAAATGTCACTAGTGTGGCCCATTCTCAAGAGAAGAACCACCCAGGACTCTGGAAGATGTCCATGTCTGAGAACCATTCTTTCCTTCACACTCTAAGACCACAGGCTATAGAACTCACACCATAATTTAGTCCTGTTGGAGAACTACCTAGCTCCCCAAACTTCTTCTACACCAGCTCAGACTTTATTTGGAACATCTCCAAGTTTCTGATTGCTACAAGATACACAAGGCAATTATTTTTATGAAAAGACAACATTTGTTTTGGCTTTTGGTTCTGGAAGATCCAATAATAATCTAATGGTCTCATTGTTCCTTGTAGTGAAGGCTGGGAAGGTCTCAAAGATAGAGAGACCAAACAGAGACCCATTGATTCCAAATTCTTATTATCAAGGAACAAATTCAGTGACAAGACAAAGTATGGAGTCAGGAGAAACTGGTAATACATACTGGGCAATTACAGGCTTCTTAAGTGAGTTTTATATTGAATCTGAGAGATGTGGTACAAGGTTATATAGCTTGTTTTTGACCAGGACTACTTGTAAAAGAATACCACACCAGGGTATGGATTAGAAGATGAGAAGTAATGTTTCCAGTTGGGGTTGTTTCTCTTTGAATGCAAATCTCATTTTGGTAGCTATTGATCCACCTAGATACTATATGATTTACAGGCTGCAAGTTTGTTTTTATATACATCATCTGGTCTTTCTTTAAGCTCTTTCCATTTGAGCTCTCCTCGTTTCCCAGTGGCTCGCCATTACACATTGCTCGTGCCTCCATCTGAGGCAGCACATTCTCTCAGGAGTATGTGGTAGAAAATGACTTATACTCATGATCAAATATGTAGAGGTAGAGTGAGTGGATCAAGGTCCCAAGGTCCCATAATTCTTTCATGTACATGTACCACTGACGAAATAACCATCTTGGAGGCTCTACCTCCTGAAGAGCAGGCACCTTTCCAAGTGTCACTTCTCTACCCTCCCTACCCCCAGACCCAGACCCAGAAGTGTGTCCTTGATATTCATACTGCCCAAAGATCAAAAGAGATTACCATCTCAAGCACTGAGAACCCACAGGAGGAAACCATTTTATTTAGGAGCCTGAACTCAGAAATCTGTTAAGCTCTTGCAAGATACTGTATTTGCATATGCAAATATTGCTTTCCACTCTTAATTCCTTTGAGTTCCTAAAGCAAGAAAAGGCTCATGAAAGAGTGATTGACTGAGCTGGGTGACACTTAGCATTGTACACTGTCCAGATTAATTTAGTCAGGACCTATGAAGGTGGGATCCAGACATTGTGGGATTATTTAATCTCCCCAGGAGATACTAATATACACTTAGGTATGGAGATACCAACCATATATATAGAACCTGGTTCAAGGGACAGCATTTGGTGGATCAGCAGGAGCAAAGTCTTGGGTTTCAATCCTGACATTACACTATCATCTCCTGGGTTGGGAGCATTACAAAACAGACTTCTGGCCCCTCCCTGGGTCTCATTTAATAAGTCTGGGTGTGAGGAGAACTTTGGGATCCTTACAGTTTCCTGGGTGACTTTTGCATAAAGCCTGGATTGGAAAATCTGTGGCAGGAGAGAAAGGGGCAGCAGGCTGTAGAATGTAGATACTCTTCCAAGTGAACTACTAGATCCAAGGGCAGAGTCTAAGCCCTAAGACAGCTTGTTCTGGAAGGCAAGGGAAGTTCTTTCTGTGGAAATCCGGGCCAAAGTGTTTAGCACTCAGGATTTGTCAGGATGGTTTGGCTTTTCAAGGACTTTTCAAAATATCATACAACTCCTTGAGTTTATAAAAATTGATACCAATATTTGTCTTTGATAGTTTTTTTCACCATTTACATGAGGAGCATTAAAAGAATGAAAATAACCCAATGGTTTCCGGATTGTGGAAAATGTCATTACTGGCAATGAAACTTACAGGAAGGCTTGCCGACGCCTGCACTCTCCCAAGACTAACATGAGAGCATGTTTTTACTTCTGATGCAATAATTAATTCTGCCCAAGAAAACTCTCTGTGCATGCGTTCAGGCAGGGCTAAATGAAGCCTTTAATTCATTGATAAATGTGATTGTCTCTGTTCATGGAACCCTTCTGAGGCAGACAGGATTCTCCAGTGGATTCACTCTGAGTGGTTATGTGCTAGGAGACTCTGAAGAAGGGATTAGAGATTTCCCCAAGTCCCAAAGAATTGGCTTTGTCAGGATATGGATGTTTGAGATGACTTTCAGAACTAGCTAGAATTCTAGAACCAGAGTCTGGAGCCAGAATGGTGATAAAGTTCAGAGTCTGCCCCACCAGAGGACGAGGGATGAAACCTGGATGGACTCAACACTGAGTGAACAATAAATGTCTGAGTTGTGCAGGTCTGGTAGATCTCCTGGGGAGCTGCGTCCAGCCCTTCCCACCCACAGGGAAGATCATTTAGTGGAGGATAGACAGATCTTAATGTAGAGTCTCTGTGCTTCATCGTCCGTCATACTGAGAAAACTGGATCAGACTGTGACTGAAACGGAGGTGGGGGGAGCAGTTGCACACACCTCAGCAGGAATGAAAGCAAGTGTTAAACAGTTACTTATGGCTTAAACCTGTCTCTGTAAATGGTTGATAAAGTTTGGCCCAAACAACCCCTTGTACTTAAGGATCTGCAAACAGTTTAGGTATGCAAATAAACTGTAGCTTAACCTGAACTTTTCTAACCAAGCAAGCGTGGTTAAGCTAATCACGACAGCTCAGCCTCTAGCCAATCAGAGACCAAACTGATCCTCCAAATGAGGGAAATATCTGCCATATAAAGAAAAAGCAACCATAACCATCAGACTGTTTCTGTGTGCCATTTCTTTTTACCTAGATATAAATACAACTGGCATATATAATAGGGAAGAGCTGATCTGGACTACTGCCTAAAGCAGATGTCTGAGCACTATACTTGCTGTGCCCCCTTGCCAGTCACCATACTTGGGAGAGTTGGCCCCATCCCTCCTCAGGGAAGCATGGGAGAGTTAGCTCTGGTGGCATTGGTGCTGCAGAGCTAGGCTTGCCCCTTACTGGCTGTAGCACTTGGGAGAACAAGCCCAGTACCTTACCTGGGCAGCACAGTAGAGCTAGCTCTGGTTGCATGGGCACAGTAGAGCAAGCCTACGGGTGTGAGATTGGGAGAACTGGCCCTGCCCCTTGCCTGGGCAAAGCAGAAGAGCTAGCCCTGGTGGCATTGGTGTAAGTGAGCTGGCTGGCTGACCAACTCATCCACCCATCTATGAGCTGCTGGAGTATGTGAAGGGTCTGGTTCTGCAGATACAAGCTGCAGGGTCTCCATGACACAAGGCAACATCAGGATATCTGAAAGGAGTTCTGGTAAGGATCCAGTACTGACAGTGTAGCAGAAACCAGAGGCCTTGGACCAGACCAATGACTCATTGCAATGAACATTTTCAAGTAAAACTGTTTGAGCAAAAGGTCTACTGTGGGGCATACCACAGCATCCATGGTGAGATTTCTGTTTTGCTTTGTTTTATGGGGGAGGTTTCAAAGACATAGGGCAGATATGAAGGCATAGGGGAAGGGAGAGAAAGAGAGTGAGAGAGAGACAGAGAGAGACAGAGGGAGATTGGGGTGCATTATATGATTCACAAGTAATCTATCAAAGCTTTTAAAGTTGTTTTTTATCTTTTATTTTATTTCAGTTTTTAGCAAAAGATAATTATATTTTAGTAGCTATGTGGAAGCCATGACTCAATTATTGAGGTACCTACCTTCCTGACCTTGGTTAAATACTGACTCCTCTCTCACAAGTACACAAACATACATACTCTCCATTAATAGAACATATATGCAAAATCTTTCTAGTTGAGGTGGGAGGTTAATGGAGATAAATGATAGTTGTATTCTCTCTGACACAGTTATGTACATGTGTGCGTGCACGCATGCATGTGAATACAAGCTTGTGCATGCAGCACACAGTCTGGCAGGTCCCTCTCTGAGACCAGGGCTGATCTTTGAAGAGTGGCAAGTCTGAAACTGTCTTTCATGTTACTGAGACTACACATAATGATGCTTGATGCTTGTGTTGGTTGTTGATTATTATGTAACAAATTATATACACACACCCCAAACCCAAGGGCTTCTTAACATCCGTGTGATACAGGAATTCCACTAGCATTTAACAGAGTGTCTGTGACTCAAGAAGCCTTAACAGCCTGTGCTCACGGTGTCTGAGATTCTCTGAGAAAATAACCTTCAGTATTGGCAGTTTCTTGCCATTTTATCAATTCTTTCCATTTTACTGATTACATATTCAACAGTATCCAGTCCTTTCCACCATTTTCTCCTTTTTGAAGACAGTCTTTTGTGTCCTGTATTGGCCTAAATTGTCCTTAAATTCACTATGTAGTTGAAGATAACCTTGGACTCCTAATATTTCTGCCTCCATCTTGTATTACAGGTTAGATGTCTATGGATCAACTCTTGAATCCTGTACTGGTATTACAGGTTATTAACTACTGTGTCAGTTTTCTGTGGAGCTGGGGATCATGCTAGGGTATTTATGCTTGATGATCACACCCTGGCATTTATGCTTCTCAGGCAAACAGTCTGCCTGCTGGGTCTCATCTCTTGTCCTGGTCTTATTCTGTATGTCTTGTTTAACTTCTTTCTATGAAGTTTAATGTTATCACCATAATTTGTGTTTTTAACATTTCTTTTGTCTGTCTTATACTCTGTTCTTCAAGCCTTCATATATCTTCTGTAATCCCTGATTTTAGAGATATGATTTAATTCTGCTGGTCTTGTGGATGGGGTACCTTCATTTACTTGGGTGACAGAATGCTGCAGCTGTATTTCTTTCATCTGTGGGTTCATCTTTTCCTTCCTTTTGTTTTCTCCTACTAATGTCTTTGTGTAGATATAACCCTAAGTTCTTCTTGCTCATTACTTAAAGGTGAAGGAAGTCTTTCCTTCCTTTCTAAACTGCTGGTTAAAGGATTGTTTGACTTGTTGGTTTTGGCTTGTTGACTGTGAGCAGAGTCTCATCAGTGCTCTGACATCGGCCTGTGTTGGGTCAGGAGCTCTTTCAGATTTTGGGTAAGCTCTTAACATCATTGCATACACACAGAATTGATCTACACCTATATCTTTATCCACTTGATTTTATGGTTCCTTTCCTTCTCCTGTTCTGGAAGTCTTATAGCACACTTCACTTATGATATATGCCATGTGTCTTTGGGTTTCATTGCTGTGAAGAGACACTGTGACCAAGGTGCCTCCTGTAAAGGCAAACATTTAGTTGGGGCTGGCTTACAGTTTCAGAGATTTAGTCCATTATCATCAGGAAGGAAACCACAGCAGCATGCAGGCAGACATGGTGTTGGAGGAGTCAAGAGTTGATCCATAGACATCCAAGAGGAGGGTCTTCATCAGGCAACCAGGAGGAGGACTTCTCCACACTGGGCAGAGCTTGAGCATTAGGAGATCTCAAAGTCTACCTCTACAGTGACACATCTATTCCAACAAAGCCACACCTCCTAATACTACACTCCCCATGGGCCAAGCGTTGAGAGACATGAATCTACGGGAGCCAAACCTATTCAAACCACCACTCCATTGTTCCCACTTCTTTACAAGACCCACATCTGTTCTTTCCTGTATGCTCTCTGCCCACCACATGCCACATGGCACTAAGTGTCTTGTGTATCCCCAACCTTGATAAAGAGATGTTCCTATACTAATCTTGCAGCTGTGTGACTTGCATCACTTACTGTGGCACAAAGCTGTGAGCCCATTTTCTAGTTTTGTCACATGTGATTTTCATTTTTTTTTCCTCCTGTTTCCAAAAACTGAGGAATTTGGGTAGCAAAGGAACACACTAAGAAACACCAGGTTGTATATTTTAAAAGGGTGAGTTGTATGATTATATCAATTGTGTTTACATATGACACCAAAAATCTAAATACAGCAGTTCATGGTGCTTAGGGACCAAAGAGAGAAGGAGAGACTCCTATAAAAGGGTTCAGGACAAGAATTTGCATGAGAGAGACTCCACTACTTTTGACCGCATGGGTACAAATGCATTTTCTTATCCCTGGGCCTCTCACTTGGATGTGATATTTCATATCTGCTGAAAATTTCTCTCTAAAGGGTTGTGAGGGAGAATTTCTTGTGAAGATTGTTCTGGAAGCACAAAGTCCATGTCTTGGAGCAAGAAGAGGCAGCAAAGAGAAAGGGATGTAGAAGACAGAGGCAAGGACCAGTCCTAGGAAGTTGCTATGGCAACAGAAGAATAAGTTATATGGAAACAAGGAACAAAAAATATTGTTAGAACAATAAACCACATCTCTGGGATGGCTGCTGACCTAGGGACTGGATATCTGACCAGAACTTTCAGGGCTCCAGGAGTCTTAGTGTGTCAGTGGGAGGTGGTATACCCACTGAACCCTGCTGGCTACTTTTTCTTTTTGTATCCATGACAATTGCAATAAGAAACAAATGTCTGAGATTTTCCCCCAATCGTGTTCCCTCTCCTTCTGCTTGTAATAGAAACGGCTCTCCTATAAGCCTTACTTCCCATTACTCACATCTACATCTAATGCACAATAAGCTTGACAAGTGGTAAGAAGTCCAACGCTCATGAAGCAACCACTCTGTGAGGGAGCCCAAGGAAACCACATAGTATTGAGAGCAACTCCCCGCTAGCGCGAGTCACCAGGGATGAAGGGGAAAAGGAAATCCTGGGAATCTACTCTCAGAAAGAGTTAGAGAACCACTCAGCTGAGCCCAGTCACCTAACCCAACTATGGAAGAATGAGACTACGTATTTTAAATCTCTACAATTGGGATAGCTTATTGCACAGAAATACATGACTAGAACAAGCCCAACAAGTCACTTTGTAAACACTGGGGCCACTTCTGTTGATTGGAGCAGGAAAGCAGCTGCCACCCCATCAGTGGCTTTAATATTTTGGGCACATGTGGGGTACCTGATGGTGCTAACCCTTCCCACCTTTCCAGACTGGAATTCTGAGCTCATGGAGTAGAAGGTTGTCTATTGATGGCTGCTCAGTTTCCTGCAACATCCAATGATTTGGGGAAATGCTTAGGAGCATGTCATTTGTCCAATAGCTGAGTACCCCTCTTTCCCTATGTAGAGATCTAAAATGCCCTGTCCCTGATTGTGCTGTCCACAGAAGTCCCCACAGAGGGACCTGGGGAAAATGTGTAATAGGATAGGGAATCAGTCCACAGAACCCTCAGGCCAGACAGGAACCCACCGTAGTCCCTGGCTTTCTCTGCCTGCTGATTTGGGACTCTGGGTGTTTTATGTTTTATTACTGGTGGCCCAAGGCCAAGGCTACAAATAAATGTTGAGACTGGCAGCAAGGGGAGGATCATTTCCTGGGCTGCATTTCATAGGAGAAAAGCCATGTTTCAAGGCTTACTCTCTTTGTGTGGTGTTCATTTTTTTCTTCGTGCCAGGCCAAGGTCAAAACAGAGCTGGCTTCTAGGGTTGGAAATTCTGTCCCAAGCCCCATGCTTGGCCCTTTTGGAAGACATGGGGGGCTTGCTTTATAGATGAAGCCCCTTCCCCCAGTGCTGGCATTGTTTGGCTTCTCATGGATAGGTTTCTCTTGAGTGTTCCCAGAGTGTCTAGACAAAGACCATATATAGGCACTAGTGTGTGACATTAAAGTGCCAGCCACCGGTATTATGGAATTGGTAATTACGGCTTCCAGGTTGTCTGTCTTATTCAGAGACCCCTGGCCACAGTTATGGAGGGGCCTCATCTATGTTGAACTTTATGGTTGCCTAGACATTCTGACATGGTCAAGACCCGAAGGTGGTAGATTATCACCTTGGATGGAGAATGATGAATAATCTACACTGTTCTTTTGTATTCATGTGTACTGACTGGTTTTGTGTGTCAACTTCACACAGGCTGGAGTCATCATAGAGAAAGGAGCTTCAGTTGGGGAAGTGTCTCCATGAGATCCAGCTGTGGGGCATTTTCTCAATTAGTGGTCAAGGGGGAAAGGCCCCTTGTGGGTGGGATCATCTCTGAGCTGGTAGTCTTGGGCTCTATAAGAAAGCAAGCTAAGCAAGCCAGGGAAGCAAGCCAGTAAAGAACATCCCTCCATGGCCTCTTGCTTCCTGACCTGCTTGAGTTCCAGTCCTGACTTCCTTTGGTGATGAACAGCAGTATGGAAGTATAACATGAATAAACCCTTTCCTCCCCAACTTGTTCTTGATCATGATGTTTGTGCAGGAATAGAAATCCAGACTAAGACATCATGTAACTCATTAAATGCATGCATAGTCACTTAGACCTACACACATACACATGTCTGAATGAGATGACTACCTTTGGGCAAGACAAGATTCTCTTTTTTGTTTCAAAAGGCCAGAGTTAAGGCCAGAGCAGCTTGAAGGTTTTGTATAAAACTGGACTCTCAGAGACTTGGGCTCTGGCCATCAGCTCACTCTTGACTACTTCTGTTTTCCTCAAGTCAGTGATCTGGAATAGAATACTCAGTGATGGTCAGCAGAGCCTGCAAAACCAGTGAGTAGTTGTCAGGCCTCTTCTGTACTGCCCAGGGCCACTGCTTCTCCACTTGATTCCTTTGCTTCAGTACTGGCTCCAGTTCCTCAGTAAAGATGGAAAAACAGAATCATAGGAAATAAAGTCTATGAGACAGACCTAGGGAAAAAAACCAAGAGGCCAAGTCAGAACCTGAGAGGAGGTCTGTAGCCAAGATGGTACAAGGGTCTTGGAGAGTCTGAGAAACTGGGCATTTGAGCAAGGGAACACTCATACCTGAAGGGTCTCCTGCCTGGGCTGGAGGACTTGCATCTTGGGTAAATGACAGAAGACTCATACGCAAAAGTAGTCACTTAATTGCTGTGAGCCTGTCTCTTTCATAAAACAGACAGACCCAAGAATATCCTTGCTCTTAATTGTCCTGCTTAAATGAAAATGATGGCCAGGTTCTGAGCAGAAGAATGAGCCCTGTGATAGAAGCGTCCCATGCCAACAGCATTCTAGATCAGGGATGTAGGCAGTTCTGTGCCCAGTGGCCTCAGGGAGGAGTTATGGTTGGGGAGCAATGCTTGAGCTGGGTCTAGGGGGCACCAGGCTGCTGTTGACACTCAAGAGTCATCAGAATCTATGGAGAGAAGTGTAATGGCTGCTTCTCTGTGTGAATTTAACACAAGCTAGTTGTCGGAGAGGAAGAAGCCTCAGTTGAGGAAATGCTCTTCCCCACCCCCATGAAATCCAGCTGTAAGGCATTTTCACAATTAGTGATCAATGGGAAGGCTCAGCCCGTGGTGGGTAGTGCCATTCCTTGGCTGGTGGCTCTGGGCTTTAGAAGAAAGCAGGCTGAGCAAGCCATTCAGCCACGCCCCTCCATGGCCTTTGCATCAGCTCCTGTCTCCAGGTTACAGGACTGCTTGAGTTCCTGTCCTGACTTCCTCCAGTGATGGAAGCCGAGTAAACCCTTTCTGCTTTGTGTTCATGGTGTTTTTGTTGCGGCACCCTAACTAAGAAACAAACAAACAAAAAGCAACAGAAGCTCAGTGTTCATGGGCTCTGGGGAGACCATGCTAGACCTCAGATTCAAATCTCCTGGACCACTGCCATAGCGCTGGCCTTCTGTGGTTTGATTAACTCCAAACAGTAGCTTAGAAGTTTCTAACTCAGGCATCTTCAACCTGGATGCACATTGAAGTCCCACATGGGATTCTGGAAAAATGCCAGCCGTGAGACTACAGCTGAAGCCTTCTCTCATTTGAATGTAGAACTGGGATGGAGGACTACTTGTCCAGAGAATGTCTGAGGAGGGAGAAACCTGTCTTCACATGTCACTGCCCATTAGGTGAAAGATGCTATCACAAAGCCTGTTCATTCTGCCTTGGAATGTCTGCTAAAACCTCAGCAGTCCATCACATCATTAAATATAGTCATGCAGCCCTTGATAACCTCTTCAGTTTATCTCTCCCATCTAATTTGCTTTACATCTTTTGACTAAACAGCTCCTAATCCCTACCCCCATCCTTCATATTATAGTCATAGTGGCACTGATGGAGGGTTAGTTACCTAGCAAGTGTCAGCTTCTTAAAATACATCCCCCAAGGTCAGGACTATTCGTAGTCATGTTTTGTGGGTGAGGAAACAGATTCTCAGAGGTGTGGGTTGTCACTTCATCAGTGTCACAGAGTTGAGGGAAATGGCGCTTACTGCCCTATACCCACCTAGGCTGGGGAGACTTTCTGTGTGTGTGTGTGTGTGTGCGCACGCGCGCGCACGTGCGCTGTACCACTCCAGCATACAGAAGCAGCTCTGTGAAGCTAATGTTGGAATGGGAAGCCAAGGCTCTCAGTGTCCCTCACCCTCCAAGCAGGATATCATTGCTTTCTTCTTCTCTTACTTACCCCCTCTGATCTACCCAGTCTGCAGGATTCTTTTCTCTTGCTCTAGGAGAATATTCCAGATGCATGAACTTGGCTTTTCTGCTCCACATGTCTAGGGAGTTACAGTTACTATTTATTCAAAAGTATTTCTCTCCCTATCATCCAAGGCTTTAACTGGTGATTAATGATCCACAATAAAATAAATAAGTGTTTATTATATATCATTGAACTTCTGAGTGGAGTTCTTGCCAAACTCACATCATCCAGAAAGAGTCTAGATATAGACCTTTAAGGAAAACCACACACACATCAAGCTGTACTCTTCTCTTCATGAGATCCTTAGACTGAAGTGTAGCAGCAAAGGAACTATTTCTCACTTTTCTTCTTTCCATGAGACCCTTTACCAAACCAAATTGTGAAGCTTTCTTGGAAATCCAGAAAATTAAATGAAACAAGAATGCTGAGGAATATATTATATGGTCTGGCACAAATTAATGAAAAGTTCTCTGCTTGTAAAAAGAAAAATAAAGACCCAGTTCATTCAAACAAGGAGCACTCTGTGGTGGAATCTACATTTTCCATGTGGCTTCAACACCTCTGCCTGCTGGAGGGAGGGATCAGCCTGGCACCCACATGACTTCTTCATTGGTAAGGTGGTGGAGAGGGACTGCCTGATGGAGGGCAAATCCCCTCAAAAGCAGGAGGAGATACAAGGTATTGTTCTCATGTTCTGGATGGGGGAAAAGGTGAGATGTCCACAGACATTCTTAAGGTTAGTAAGTCATTAGGCCACACTTCACCTTAAACTCTGAGTTTTTCAACATGTGACTTGGCCTCCCTACTGGACCAACATCTTCAAATCAAAGGCTGTGACTTAACTACACTTCTGGTGTTAGGAAGCTGATAATTGTCCATTGAGCATCTTCAGGGCCTGCTGTTGAGAATGCCTCATTGATTTGGGGAGGAAGACTTTGTAGCTTTTTTGGCATCTTCAAAGTCATTCTTGGAGTCTCTCTCTACACTTTTCTTTCTCAGTTAGACATTTGTCCATCGTTCTAGCTTCTTCTACATGACAAGCATGAGAGCTATAGGCCTGGACTAACAGAGAAGCTATGCTGGAGTATCCATATGCTTGGTATCATGGGGCAAGTGTTTCGCCTCCAGGACTCAGTTTTTATCTGCAAAGCAGTTTAGTTGTTGCTTCTGGAACTGGAACTGTTATAAAAATCAGTAAGATACTGAAGATGTTGAATTAACTGTTGCCATTTCACTGTAGGTCCAATTACAATCCTAGAAATCAGCATTAAGTAATATCTGCAGTGAAACTATGCCCAAAGGTCTTTGGTTTCTCTTGAGCCAATAAGAGATGAGAATCATGAGAGTTGTTGCTCTCATAGTTAAGGGTTAGGACAGATATCCCTAAGACAGTAACCTGATGACCATGTGCTGGTAAGATGTCCTTTGAAAAATGAGATCTCGGTGACACTTAGAGAAGATGATGTGACCAGTTCAAGTGACACACACCCAACACTCTATACTGAATGGTGGAGGAACTTTAGCCTCTCCTGGGCCTGGGCAAAAGGAAATATTCTCACCAGGCATCCTATGCCTTGTACTGACTCCCCCTTTCTGGCTCCTCTTTTAGCCTGTAACCCTCTGCCAAGGACTGAGGTCATGGCCATCTCCCATTCCAAGCTTGCTCGGTGGCTGTGCCAGGGACTTGGCGTTAGCTCCTTTCCACTTATTTGCAGAAGATGAATTATGCCAGGGTCAAGTTAACCATCATTTGGAGATTTTTTTTGGAGACAGAAAAGTCTTTACCGGCAGCCATCAGAGGTTGTCTAATGACTGAGCAAGACTCTTGACCACTTGAAATAGACCTGCAAAGATGAGGTCGTCAGTAAATGATGCTCTGGGGATAAAACTTACAGACTCACCTTTGGCACATGGTATGGCGAGTGTGCTGTTGCCCCAGCCAGGGAGAGGATGTGCCCTCATTTATGTTGGGCTGGCCTCCGGTTCTGAATGATGAAGAGAAAGGAATGAGATCCAGGAACACCTACTGCCACACTTGTGCTATCTCATCACACAAGAGACTCAGTGTTAGAGAGAGACCAGGGTATTTCAGTGCCCAGCTCTGTCTATTTTGCTGCAATGGGCTGTCTGGCCTCTGGACTCCTGGGGCCATCTCACACATGCCTTGTGTTCTGTCTTCATGATGACGACAACCCATAGTCCTAAGCTTCAAAGCCTGGTGTTGCTCGGAGGCCCACCCCATGAGAGTGCCGCAATGGAGCTGCTCAGAGGGAAAGCTGATAGGTTTTGTAGACCCAAGGGGAGTGTCACTTGCAATCTGAAGAACAGGAATTTATTTATTTCAACCTTTAATGTGATTTAAACTTTAAAAGCCCTTAGAGACTCTCTAAGCCAGTGACTTATCCAACTCGCTTGAGTCTACCCTCTAAAAACTGCCTCAAATGTCTGGGTGGGTTTTCTGGAGCTGTCACCAACTGGGTTCCTGAAACAACAGACATTTATTTTCTCTCAACTTTGGAAATTAAGAGTCTGAGAGTTAGGTGTCAATGGGGCTGGTTTCTTCGAGGTCTCCATCTTTGGCTTGAAGACAGAGTCTTCTCCCTATGTCTTTCCAGGGAGACACAATTCAAAGTCTCTGCTGGGGAATCTAAAATGTTGTTACTAAATACTCACTTTAGTCATAAAGGCCATGGTAAAGTTTAGAAGAGAATGTCTCACTTTAACTCAGCGACTTCCTGAGGACCACGCTTGGAGTTGAGCCTACACTGAATCGTCACCAACCATAGTTAACTGTGAGAAAAGGCCTTCCAGAGTAATGCCTCAAGCTTCCAATGGAAGCTTTTGATCGGACACTGAGATGGCCCACTAGCTAGCTAGCCTGCTAGCCCTCACAGGGGCACCTTTACTCCAAGCCTGGCCTCTTCTCTCTGCTTTCTTCACAACAAGACTACAGGTGGTAGGCATTCTTTTTGCCTTTCTTGGTCACCAACACAGAAAGAGCTGTGTTCTTGTGGGTGTTTTTCTCTCTCTTATGATTAGCCCCATATTATATGTTGTATGTGTAGAAAATGTCTCACAATTCTAAAGGTCAACAACAACAAAAATACCTACTTGCTTTTGTTTTTATGAGTTTGCCTGCCTAGATGTATGTGTAGCACATGTGTGCAGGTGCCCTCAGAGGCCAGAAGACGATATTACATCTCCTGGAACCAGAGTTACAGGTGGTTGTCAGCCACCATGTGGGTGCTGGGAACTGAATCTGAGTCCTCTGAAAAGGCAATGGGTGCTCTTAACCTCTGAGCTATCTCTTCAGCCCTTCTACAAAAGAATAATGTCCTAGAAGTCTGTAATAGTGACTATTTGAATGACTATATACCATTCTGATCACTTGAACAAGGATATCTGCAGTTGTATAGACTCACCCATCTGGGTTCTTGTGAGACTTAAATTTGCTGCCTAATGAATCATCGCTGTCAAGCATATTGAAACCCATCTGGTTATGCTGCGGGATGACGTTCTCCCTAGCTTCTTGGTTCTCTACTCCAGAACACACATCATCTGTCTACCTACTTATAGTAGGTAGACACTTGAATCCCACTTGAATCCCAACACAATGCTCAGAAGTCAAACTGATGTCAACACAAGTTTAGTTTAGCCTAAGATTGGTAGACACAGTGCTCTTCAGAGGGGCTGAGTGTGGGCTCACTCTCTCCTACTCCTTGAAACTACTTGTACTTGCTCACAGCTCAACAACAGTCATGGGTCCTTTAAAATGTCTTCTGTTTGAAGGACAAAACTGATGTCCCGTGGTTAGAGCAATGTACACTTTGTTAATTGTGTGACCTGGGTTTTGGCTGCTTGAAGTTTTTTCTTATTGAGTTTATTTTTTCCTTTTTATTTAAGTAATTAATTTATGGGTTTTTTGTTTGTTTGTTTTTTAGTTAGCTTTTAGGTTAATCTATAGAGCAGTGGTGTCATTTTGTCATTTCCATGAATCTAGGTCATCAGCTTCTGTTGTTAGTTGCTGTGCTCCCCCATTGCACTCTTGAGTGCTCCCACTTCTCCCTGACTCCTCACCTTCCCTCAGATAGTCCTTCTTCTGCTTTCTCACTGTGCATATTCTATTATTCTCTCCTTCTCTCTCTTTGGCCAAGTCATGACCTCCTTTCTAGTTTTATGGCACACACACATACATTTTTAAATCTAGTTTTCACCTATAAGGAAAATTATCATTTGATATCTTTCTGTGTTTTTTTTTAAACAAGCACTCATAACTCTAACTTTTCCTCTTAGAATTATCTTCACGGTGCACCCCACTTTCTGGTAAGTTGTGCCTTCATTTTCATTTGAAAATGAACTGATTTTAAATGTCTGCTATGAACAGTTTGTGCTGCTGAGGTAGCAGTTTGAGTTACTGACCTGCCCAATTGTTAAGGAGAGGGGAACACAGAATGGGTGGGTAACTTGCTCAAAGCTACACAGGAAGCTGAAAGCAAAAGGTCTTGGATTTGAAAACCGCAAGTGTCTTTTATCATCGAATCTACATTATGTGATGAAATGTAATAAAAATAAAACAAACACATAGTTTCTTAACCTATGGAGAACGCTGGAGGCTGTTCGAGGGAGAAGGGCTAAGTAAGCCTTTGCTTTTGCTGACAACAATAAAGCCTTCCTTTCTCAGACTTGTGGATCAGTTTTAAAAACCTAGTCCTCCTCTTCCTCTATGTTGTGGAAACTTCACACTGATCAAAGCTGTCCTGGGTTCCAGGGGGAGCCCTGCTGTAAACTGAGCTTCTGTGAGGGGCCCAACTGTCCCCTTCCAGTCTGGACTCTTGATTCAAGGCAGGGGGTGGGGTGCTACTCAACTGTCATTTGAAAAAATATGTTCATTTTGCAGTCCCCTATGCCAGGGCATTGTGAAAAGACATAGGTGAGAGGGACCCTAGTGTCTACAACCAGAAAATAAAACTCTTCAGATTCTTTGCAAGCAACAGGTTTCTTTAAATCAAAAGAACCAACAAACTGGCTCAGTGGATAAAGGTGCTTGCTGCTAAGCCTGATTACCTGAGTTTGATCCCAGGATCCTATGTGTTACATGGCGAGAACTTACTCCTCCAAGTTATCTTCTGTCCTCCACACACAACCTCTAGTGTGCACACACATGCTCATGGGCAGACTCCTTCTCCCTCAATACTAAATAAATAAATAAATAAATAAATAAATAAATAAATAAATAAATGTATGTTAAATCAGGAGATTATAAAGCTCCAGATGAGATTTTGTTTACAGACACTGGGCATAGAGGTATCTCACAACATTGGAGTCTTTGAATTTTTCTAAAGTAGTAACCTCGCTGAATTTTAGCTCACTATCCACAGGTACTTGGGTTCTAAACTTTCATGGGCATTGAACAGTGAGGGCACTCAAATACTGTGTTCCACAGCTCCATGAAATCAGCAATGCTGGAGAGCTTTATCCATATCATCCGCCTGTCTCTACCTTCTCCCGTCCAGCAGGAAGCACACACCCTCTGTTGGAAAGTCAGATAACAGTGCTTTTTCCTCAATAACAAATCGTTTCAAAATCCCAGTGGTTTGTCAAAAGGAGGTTTTGTCTTGCTTCCCTGAGGTCAGCTGTAGATGTGGGCACCTTTTCAAAGCTTCCATCCTCCATATTTTGTCTAAGCTTTCTTCTTTGGGCTTTCCCACTTCAATACTAAGCAGTCCCCACCTTGCATGCAAATGAAGAGTGTGCCAGAAAGTCAAACCTCTGTAGCTAATAACGTTGGCTCAGAAACAGTACCTTATTTCTGTTCCAGCTTCCTTGGTGAGGACTGACTACCTGGCCATGGCTCACCCCAAGCACTAGGACATACAGCACTGAGAAGGATGACTTATGTGTAAGCATTCGCTTTCAGCCATGGTAAGGCAGGTTCCCTTCCCAGGAAAGAGCTCCACCAGCTTAACCTTTGTGTTAGCCAGATTCAAAACTATGGAATCTTACAGAGGTCACTAGCTCAGTCTATGCCAAGTCACACTCCTTTCTTGCATCAGTCCTAAGCAACATCCAAGCCTCTCTTCAGCCACTCTAATGAAAGGGACTTAGCCCCTCATTGTGACACTCTGACACTCCTTCTTGCTTAGAACCTGCTTACTTGTCTGGCCAGTGCCCAGGTCTGGTTGTCTTTCTTTGAGTGAAGCTTGTTCTGATCACACTCATTTCCCAGTTCTTTCAAAGGTCAGAGGTCATCAACATGCCTCCATTCCACCCACTGCTTACAGGTTATAGAATTTAGTTACCCCCTGCTTCTCAAGTGACCTGTTCTTTCACCATCTTGATCACCACACTCCGTCACTTGTTTTTAATATGGTGCTCAGAAATGAGTGCCATTGTCCCATGGCATGAACATTGCCAAATAAAGAAAGGGTTGTGATTATTTTGAGCATTAAGCAGTTCAAGTGATGTTACTTACAATGTCATTAGCTTTCCCAGAAGCCATGTCATATTCTGGAGGTATAGTCCATGTCCACTTGTTAGGAGTCGAGACCTAAAGCTTACTCCCTTTCCTTTCAATGCTGTGTCTACTAGTTTTGAGAAAACTGAGAAAAGGTTTTATAAATGGTTGGGCATGCATCCCAAAACTGAGAGAAGACAGGTTTCTTTGATCCATGAAGTCATGGAATTCATTTTATCTCTAAAGGATGACCTCAGATCCCTCCATCCTGTAATGAATGCAATTGTCAGTGAAGGTAAGCCAGACCTAACTCCCTCACTGGAAGGTAAAGAAGTTGGAACACATACAAGTGTACATGCATAGGCAAATGGACAAACAGATACACACAAACAGATACACACAAACAGAAATAGAGATAAAGATAGAAATATAGAGATAGAGGTAGGTAGAGATAGATGATAAGATAGACATATATATGTAGAGAGATGGAGAGATGGAGATATAGATAGATAGATGGTAGATAGATAGTACCACAATGGCCAGGTTTGCCTACAGAGCACAAATCCTAAACCCTGATTCTCTATATTTAGACAGCTGAGAAGGAAGACGGAGACTTGGGATCCTCTACTGGCTTTGAAGGAAACTAAAACGCAAAACAAAACAAGCAAAATAGTAAGCGGACTTAGCGGCCTTCTCTACAAGCCTTCTCTTAGAGGCTCCTAGCACCATGCATTCCTTTATTTAACGATCTCTTAGAAGATTGCTCAGCACACATCAATACCACACCTCCTCCTTCCAAAGTTCAGGGATCATTGTGAATGAGGGCTCAGGAACATTGCAGGAGGTGGTGAATGACTACAAGGACACAGGTTTCTCGTCACAGCGAGGCAGTTGCACATACTAAGTCACAGTGGTTGTGATGGCATGCATGAGACCTGCCAAAGCTCAAACCAGACAAAATACCAGCATGGTGAGAGTAGGGAGAAGTCAGGTCCTACCCTTAGCTGAGGTCCTATTGGCAGTTGATAGTTGCTGGGACATGGGAGAGTGTCTCAGGTTTTCTATTGCTGTGAAGAGACACCATGACCAAGGCAACCCTTAAAAGGAAAACATTTAATTGGGGCTGGCTTATAGTTTCAGAGGATCAGTCTGTTATCATCATGAAGGGAAGCATGGTAGTGTCAAGGCAGACACGGTGTTGGAGAAAGAGCTGAGAGTTCTGCATCTTGATCGACAGGCAGCAATGAGTATTTCACACGGGGCAGAGCTTGAGCCTAGACCTCCAAGCCCACTCCCCACAGTGACATAGTTCTTCCTACAAGGCCACACCTACTCCAATAAGGCCACACCTCCTAAGAGTGCCATACCTCATGTGAGCCAAATATTCAAACCCAAGTCTATGCAAGCCATTTCTATTCAAACCACCACAGAAGGTCAGTTTTGTTTAAGAACTTGGTCTATGGCGGGTCGACCATGCTCCAGTGAAGGCCACACATCCAAGAGCGTATGGGCAACATAAATTATACTTGTTAGTTTCATTTATTTATTTATTTAGACACAAAGTTGAGTGAGTGGGGAAGAGGGAACAGGTCTGGGAGGGTGGTGGTTAGATACAATCAAAATACATTGTACAAAATTCTCAGAAAAAAAAGTGATAAAAATGAAAAAAAAAAAAATCCCCCAAAGCAAAAAGCAAACCTCTTAGAGGATTGCCCAATTCAATAAAGTCACTCCGGGTCATGGATGATTCAGTCGAGTTTCTTCCCCTACTTGGATTGTCATCATTTATGTCTGTGTTATCTCTGTTCCTTGGCAAGAGAGGGGCAGTCAGGAGATGAGACACACCTCTTTATAGTTCTAAACAGTATGATACTTCAGGGTTTCATTTTAGCTATAAATTAATATATCATATAGTACAAGATAAAATTGCATTAACAGGACTGGGATATAGTTCAGCAGCAGAAGAGGCCTTGCATTAACCAAACCCTGGATTCTGTCTTTAGCACCACGAAAAGGCAAAGAAATTATATCTCAACTGTGTCCTGCTACAGCTACACCATAGGAAACCCTTTCCTAAGAAGGCGTGAGGCTGGTTTGCCATGGCCTGTTCTTGATGAATCACGACGCTCACTTCTTTCCCAAGCATGCTTCTGCCTTCAAGTTAATGTTTCTACTTAGAATTGTTCTAAGAACTCGGTCTATTCCTGCATTTTAGAAAAATGCCCGGTTCTTTATGGATGTTTGTCCATCTACCACTGAGCAGGTTGGAAGACTCTTAGAGTATAAAGGACTTTTGTATAAGCTGAGAATGTTTATATTTGACACTTGGGATTTAATAAAAATGTAATACATTTTATAATCTTGCAAAACAATAACTTTATATGTTAACAATCAACATTTCAATAACCTTTCATAATTGTGAATATAATAAATTAAACATTTCTAGGTAATCATACATGATTAAAACATACTTAATCAAAATTTCCAAGTATTTAATTACAAGCACAATTATCTTTAATGTAGCAAATGTTTTATAATTGGGTCTCATGGGAGCTTTCCATGTGTGGGCCTCCTCTCTGAGAGGATTCAATGCCCTCCGCTCTTTGGTCACTTCTTGCTAACAGGCTGAATTCCTATGTTCAGTGTGCCTTGTCTCAGGGTTCAGTCCACAGTTGCTTGGCCCTGTGTGCCTGAGCAGAGTATCAGAGCAGGGAGGCATGCTGGAAAAAATATGCCTGAACAGAACTCCACGGCAGGGGGATGTGCTACAACAGGTGCTAAAGGGTTTCTGCAGTTCTTGGAAAAAAGGAAGCAGAGAGTGAGACAGGGAGTAGTTAGTGACACCCCCAAAGACCCACTCCAGTACCTCCTTCCGTCAGATTGGCTGTGTCTCCTAACATTTCCACAGCTTCCCAGCACAGTCCTCAGCTGGGGTCCAACAGTTGTAAACATCAGCTGATAAGGAACCTTTCAGACTCAAAGCACAGAACCCTGTCTCCATGTATTGATTATCAAAAGCTATGCCATATGTTATTTAGTAGTGTATAACAACAAACGTTAGGCATTCCTCAGTCTCTGTGAATTATGAATGTGGAGACCCAGAGTGGTTGTCAAGCTGGTGTCTCTGGCTCAGAAGTTCTCATAGAGTTACTGTAAGACAATTGGTCTTACACATCAGGGCAGGGCCCATGCCCTGGAGGAGTTACCCAACACAAAATGAAGTTAATGGTATTTTTGTAAACTTTTTGTCTCATTTTGCTTTGTCTGGGCAATTGTTTTGTTTTATTTGCCTTTTGCATGTTTATTTTGATTTCTGTTTTGTGGGGTTTCTCTATGTTTTTTGTCTTTTATTTGCTTCTTTGATTTTTTTTTAAAGAGAAGAAAAGAACATAAATTTGGGTGGACTGGGAAGTAGGGAGGATGTGGGAGGAACTGGGGGAGAGGGAAACACGGTCAAATATACTGTATGAAGAAACAATTTTTCCAATTAAAAACTTTTTAAAAAGATGTTGGTCTTGACAAGAACAAAAGGACTAACATGTATGACAGCTCACTACTAAGGCTGATGGTGTGGACTTCAATCCCTCACTGTTAGAAGGAGAGTCCCTTTCACATGGCAGGAACCCTTCCATAAGCTAGTTAAGCATCTCCACCACAAGGCAGCTGACTTTCACTAGAACAAGCTCTCCAAGACAGATCAGGAAGGAAGTCACAATGCCTTTCTGATCTAGGGTGAGAAACCACTCGTCATTTCCTGCCCAGTCTATCAATGAAAAAATAGTTAAGGTGTACAGTCCACATTTCAGGGGAGGAGACTCTATCTATACATTTTGAAAGAAGAGTTTGTGCATGAGTTTTAAGACCAGTGCACAGAGAGTTCCCAGAAGTCCCATATACAGGAGGATGTGACTTTATGCAGGTGGAGCAGAGCCCTCTGCTGAACAGAAATGACTGCAACAAACAAACCAACCTTTGGCTGAGCCAGGTTGCCAGAATTCAGATACAATTTGATCAAAGCATAACCTAGTCTCTCTTGGCCAGTGGTTATTTTGACACATAAAATCACCACGACCAATTTCTTTCAAGATTTATTTTTAATAGGTGTGTCTATGTTGTGTCTCTATGTGTGCATGTATACATGAGTGAATATGTCTGTGGAGAACAGAGGCATCATATTCCCTGGGCCTGGAGTTACAGGTGGTTGTGAACCACTCTATGTGGGTGCTGGGAACCAAATTTGCATCCCCCAAAAGAGCAGGAAGTGCCTCTTAAGTGCTGACCCATCTCTCCAGCCCCAGTTAAAATGTTTCTCTTTAGGTTAGTTGTAAAGCTTCAGGTTTTCATGCTTACGTTGGACTTTAGTAATTCTATCAGACATTACAGTTCCTAGCAAACTCCAAGCTAGGTGCATGCCATTTTGGAAGTAGAGAGTGGGGCAGGCACTACAATGTCAGAATGGTCTTCGTGTCTAGAGATGCAAACCAAACCCTTGGCTGCGTTTCATTTGATAATGAAGTTCTGTTTGCTGCATCCTGACTCTTAAGCCTCTGCCTTTCAAAATCAGAATTCAAACATCTCGTGTTTTGAAACTTGGTGTCTTTCCCAGAAATGATGTATTTAAAAATTTTTTTCTTATGGCTGGCAGCACCTAGACTATTGTCCTGTCGTTATGATAAATTGGCCCAGCCTTCAAATATTAATTGGAAACATATGCATGTCTTATCAATATTGCATTCTAATTAGTAGGGTCATCCTGAGGTTCCATGGACCAAGAGAAGAGAGATGGGTGTGTGCGGTATTTGGCTAATTAATCATCTCTGAGAAGATTAATGCAATACTCTGTGGAATTTTCTGTTTAATTGGTTACTGTGTAAGATCATAGGACAATTGATTGCTTAACTTCTCTCCTACCTCCTCATTACACACTTCATAATATAGTACCCATGCTGGGAATGATTATTTTATTTTGTTTATTCTTCCTGTGTTTATTTTTCTTATCTACAGAGATAGTGAAAACTGCCGCTTGTGCTTTACAAATACACACATGCTCAGTAGAAAAATATAACTCTAAATATAAATACCCTTCTACTTAATAAGAACAATAAGACTTAATTCTCTTCTCTATCCCCAGCTCTTCCCAGACCCTCAGTCTCTCGCTTTGGCTTCTTGGCTCCTCTGGGCCTCCAGCTTACCAACTTTAGGTCTAGGGACTTCCCAGACTCCATTATCCTGCAAGAGCATTCCTTAAAAATAAGTCTTTCATTTCTATAGATGCTCGTATTCTTATTGCCCTTGTTCTAAGGACCACTCTGGCTAACCTGTGCTCTGCTCATGACCACTCTGTATTCAGGTGGCACCATGGGCATCTAGACATATGCATCGCTGTGCTCTCGATCAGATCACAATTCTCTGCATCATATCCTCTCCTACCCACATAAGCATCACTGACTTCTAATTCCTGTTTCCTTTCCCCACCCCTTAAATCCAGTTCTTTTCACAGCATCTAATTGATTCCCTCACAATGTAATTGAGTTGTATGGATCTCTAACCAAGACTTACTGATGGCTTCCATTCTTGTGTTCAGGGACCTTTCAGGCCCTGTGTGAACACTAAAGACAAGTGCAAGAGAACTCCCAGTCCACGTGTGTTTTACTCAAAGACCCACCCTGAGTAACACAACATTGTAGAAAGAAACCTTTCCATAAGCCTTCAACTCATAGTCCTGAGACATGGTCCCAGATTCTCTCCAGGCCGCACAGCTCATATGCACAGCACACTGGATCTAAGGCTGTTCTATGTACTGCTCCAGTGTGCTCTGGCACCTTAAAAGAGAACCACCGACATGAGAAAATGTATTCAAAGACAGAGCCTCACTTACTGTTTCACGCTAAAGGATTTCTTCTGCAAGAACCTGTAGGAATTACGAAGAGGGCCACAACATACACAGGACACTGGAGTGAGAAGACCTCAGCCTGGTTCTGTCTTTCACATTTCAGTGTTCTGTGTTAGTATTAGAAAGTGTCACCCAGCAATGACTTCTAATGGAACAGGAGTTTAGGAAGCATCAAGTTACCTGTCTGGGAAGGCCCTCAGGCACAAACTAAAGACAGCTAAGGTTACTAGGGACAAGGCTGCTAAAACCAGGCACACTTCATGTTCAGTCTGCTTCATGTCCTAGATGTCGGGTTTCTCTGGGCTCTCTCCTTCTAGGTTACATCAGCTGAACTAAGTGGTGCATTGCTCTTTTAGAAGTCCCAGAAAAGCTAAGGGTTACCGGATCAGCACAGAATCTCTGAAAAAGAGGTGCTTTCTCTGGCTAGGAATCTACCTAAATAGAACAGATAGCCTCATATAAGCAATGGCATGGGTTCTAGTCACAGAACTACAGGAAAAACTAGACTCCAGAAAGTGGAGCATCTTTGTGCCTCTCCACATACTCACATCTCACAGGGATGGCAGAGAACAGTGAGGCTAGAGGAACATACCTCCCGGCCATATGACATCAGTCATCACAGGATGCGTGAGAGGTCAGGCTGTTCTCCAAGCCAATAAAAAGGGTCTGAGATTTCCACCCCTTCTCCAGAGCATCTCCCTCCCAGAGCTTCGGCTGGATGATAGATATTTAAACGTTGTTTTTGGCATTAGTCAACATCATTTCTTCCAGATGTTACCCAAAGGTTCCAGACCAGTTTCAATGGTCTGGAAGGGCTCAAACAAGTCATAAGAATTTTAAAAGAGTCTAAATTGGTGGTGAGTCTGGCCTGAGTCTTGAACTGAGTTTTATTTGCTAAGGGCAAAAGCCTGTCCTTAATGTCTTACTGGCCAAAAATATTATTTGCACTTAAAGAAAAAATAATCAAATGCTTTTTTGGGTGCTTATATGAATTTTTCCCTTCTGTTTAGACTGAAGACAGTGAAACCCTGTTTTCAATTGAGCTCAACATGCAGCCTCCTGGATTCATCTTAAATTAAAGAGATAGGACTAATGGAAATGCTAATTTCTTAAAAAGTGTCTAATAAATCAACATTTAACATCTAGCATTCTATTTAAGCTGAGATGTTCAGGATAAAAAGAAAGGTCATTTTCAGTTCCCCTCTTCACAGTGCAGGCCTTTAATGAAACATCTCCCCTCTCTAAGAAGTGTGACATTCATTCCAGTTGAATGCGCTGAAGATCCTGAGTTGAAATACAGGGTCTCTTTTTTTAGCTTGCCTAGATTCCTCCAGAGGTGAACCAAGTGGAAGCTGGGTGTTCTTGGCTAGAAGGAATTTGTTGACAGGGAATAGGACCTAGTGTTCTTCTTCTAGCTGATACACTTAGATCAAGATCCAGGAAATCAGCACCCTGCAGGAAAGATGGAAAATAGTTTTCTTGTCACAGGGGTTGGGCTGCCATATTTAAAAAGTTTAAAAAGTCACATGCTTGCAAAAGAGTGGTACTTGAGCATGTGTGCAGTCAGCTGTAGATGCCTTTTGGCCTTCTGTGCACAGATCTGGTTTGGAAGAAAAGGGTGTGAGGAGAGATTGTGGAAATTCCAAGAGAAGAAAATTCCCCCGAGTCCATGTCTTATCTCTCTGCTAGTTATCCCCACAGCAAGGTGTGGTTTTCAAAGACAGTATCGCAGCAGCATCCATTCTACAAGTTTTGTTTTCATGTAACTTTGACACCTTCAGATGAGTTGCCGGGGTTCATGTCCCCTTGACTCTCAAAAGGGGCAACACAGTTTCAGTATCTTCCATATTTCCTGAAGTAACAGTGCTGGAACCTCCATGTTCTACAGCTGCTATCTTGTGAGGCAGCCCCAGTGATGTCAAAAGCCATATAGGAACGAGCAAAATATTCATCAGACTCGTCAGAACAACTTGTCAGACTTGTTCTTGTTACCACCCATCAGATCAGTCCAAAATCTAGGCTGACAGTGAGTAAGCTTCACAGCTGTGTACCCTGGACAACAAGTCCCAGTGTTGATGAAGCTCATGGAATGACGCTGCCAACATTTAGGATGGTCCTTCCATCTTGATTACCTAACCTAAAAACTTCCTGATGGATACGCTTCCAGGCTTGTCCCCTAGGTAATTCAAGATTATGGGGAGCAGAGGAAGTCCTTAGTATGTAATGTCTTAAGTGAATCTGTGTTGTTGACATGGGCCCTGCCATGTCAATGATCTGAACCTTCGAATCTAGAAGGAAATGGCAAAGCCCCCTCTCCTGGTCCATGTGTGGATGTTAATAGTGTGTAGGGAAAATGTCCACCTTCCCTTTCTCTGCACAGATGGGTATGGGCTGTAGACTTCTCCTCCAGAGAGATATCTCCTAGCCCACATCTGTCTCCTTGATCCAACTGTATAGTGTAAACTGTCTCCTTGTATATCTGTATGTAATGACCCCTCCTCCTTTTGCTGTGTGTAATAACCCTGTCTCTCTGTTCAACTGAACTTCCAGAGGTGCTAAGATGTTTCCATTCAAGAGCCCAGACCAGCCCCCAATCCAAGCTTTCTGTCTGTGTGTTGGTCTGTCTCTTCATTCCTGTGACACCCCTATCAGTGTTGGACCCCAGGGCGGTGCTGGCCATGGTAGGAGATCCTATTAAGTTTGCACTACCAACTTTCACAAGCTATACTGCTTCTTTCAACTTGACAGCCAAATGTACCATGTTTAAACCAAGGTCTTTCTCCCCTTGTTCCTATTGTATTATGGCTAACTCATAATGCAAAGTGCACTCAGTTCAACTCTGAAAGTTCCTCGTGTTTAATAGTTACAAGTCTGTTTGAAAATGTAAGTGCAGAATCTCTTCTGAGACTCAGACAATCCCTTTAACAAACAACACTTACAACACACACACACACACACACAAAACTGCATATTTCTAACATGTAATGGCACAAAGAAAATATCCTCATTCCGAAAGGGAGTAATCAAAGTATGGTAAGGAAATATTGGCCAGTGCTTGAGAGATGTTTCAGAGGATAAAACTCTCAATGCACATGCACAAAGACGAGAGTTTGGCTCCCTTGACTCATGTAAAGAACATCCACAGTTTCAGCATGCTAGCGCAGAGGCTAACTAGCCAGAATAACAGTGACCCAGAGAGCTTGTCTTAAATGACATGGAAGGCAAGGAGGAACTGATACCTAAGATTATCCTCCAATGTCCACAATCATACCAATGTCTGTGTTTGCACTGACACCCATGAACACGTACCATACATGTTACACCTACACACATCATACAAATCCATAAAATTATAATAATTAATTATAAAGCTAAAGCAAGACCAAACCCCAGCATGGGCAACACCAAGTCCTGCATCACCATTTCAAGTATCTGAGGCTCATAATAGAATCATTTGGGCTCCAAAGCACTTGGTTAGCCTCAGAGCACAGCTCTGCTACCCAGTGTGTACACGGCCTCTCCTTTGAGCTGACTCTACTCAATACACGCAGCTTTCCCAAATGGACATTCCCTAGTCCTGGCATCTCCACTATCTTGGGACCTCCATTGCAAGGTAGGCTTCACCTTCCAGTTTCAAGCAGTGACTTCCCAGGGCCACCTTGCAGGAAACCCAACTCTGGCACACATTGCCTGTCTTCAGTAGACTTCTGAAACCTTGGCATAAGTACCCACCACCCCTTTACTCATGCCTCTAAAGTCAACACTAGGGTGATGCTGCCAAGCTCTACTGTCTACTCAGGATATAGTTTGCCTCCTTTGGACCACAGTTGCTGAAGCATCTGTTTGCCTTCTAAGGATGACCCTGGAGAACCAGTTTCCTAGGAAATTATTTTTGAGCATGGAACCTTTCAGTGGCTTTCTCCGGTCATGTTCTCTCTTTTCAGAGTCTTCGATGGGTGGAGTCTTGTTCTTGGGGCACCTTTTCTGTGAACTCATTGCTGAGCAGGCTGCTCATTGATGGTGTTAATCTCTTTAACAAGCACAGCAGTGTCTTGAAGCCACATCTTTCTGTTCTCTCTACTGTAGCGAGAGCAGCAGCCATGGCACAGACTGTGTACTCTCCTCTCTTGAAATGTCTTCCTCCAAATAAATTAGTCCCTTATGTCTGTATTTGACCTCAGTTAACTTCTCAAAATGGCAAGATCAGAAGGAAGGCACATTCTTTGTCAAAGTATAACTTGAATGGCCTCTAACCCAGTTCCCTGTAGAAGCCTTGTTTCCCTCTGGAACTTCATGTGATGGACATTCATATGGACATTCATATTTCTTCCAGGATTATAGCCTCCCAAACTCCCATCAGTATGAGTCATTAACTCAGACCATTCTAGATTATGTTTTAGGACAAACTTTAATTTTTTTCTACATTCTTTCTACAAAGCACCTCTAAATGCCTGAAGTCAATTATTAGGTTTATACAACAATAGCCTCACTTCTTGGTACCATTTTTTTTCTCTGTATTAGTCACTTTTCTTTCCTACGACAAAATCAACTTTTAGAAGAAGAGTTTATTTGAGTGCATTGTTGGAGGATAAAGTCCATCACGGCAGGAAGTCAGAATAGCAGGGATGTGAAGTGACTCGTCCCAGCAATGCACAGCCGGAAGCAGAGATAAATGGAGGTTGGTGTCTAGCCCACTTTCTCCTTTTCATTCAGTCTGGGGCCCTCCTTCGCTGGCAATGGTGCCTTCCACACCTAGATTGTAGCCTCTCACCACAATTAACACAATCTAGAGACAATCACAGAGATGCCCAGAGATTTGTCTTCTAGGTGAGTGTCAATCCTGACAAGTTAACAATGTTAACCATTATTCTTCACTCCTCTTGGGGTTTGAATCTACATTTTGTTCTTCACATATTTGAGCTTCTCCCTGCCAAGAATTGCAGTGATATTGCCTCATTTGCCATGGGGGCTTCTGTGACGAGTGCTGACCCATGTTATTGGCAGGGGTCCAGCTCCTCATATCAGCTACTGGCCTTGTGACCACTGAAGAAGTCCCTAGTAGGAGCATTGTACACAGTGGTGATGGCCTGAAAAGCCCTTTTTATGGAGCAAATCTCTCAGGGGAATATGGCCTTGTGCCTATTATATGTCTCCTTCCTACTCCGAGGAGATGGGAGAAGGGGCAGGAGCCTCGCAGGGTTTATCTATCTATCTATCTATCTATCTATCTATCTATCTATCTATCTATCATCTATCTATTTATTCATTTTTAAATTATTTTTTCTTTATTAGATATTTTCTTCATTTACATTTCAAGTGTTATCCAGAAAGTTCCCCATACCCTCCCCCATCCCCGCCCTGTTCCCCTACCCACCCGCTCCCACATCTTGGCCCTGGCGTTCCCCTGTACTGAGGCATATAAAGTCTGCATGACCAAGGGGCCTCTCTTCCCAATGATGGTCAACTAGGCCATCTTCTTCCATATATGCAGCTAGAGACATGAGCACAGGGGGAACTAGTTAGTTCATGTTATTCTTCCACCTATAGGGTTGAAGACCCCTTCAGCTCCTTGGGTACTTTCTCTAGCTCCTTCCTTGGGAGTCCTGTGTTCCAACTAATAGCTGACTGTGAGCATCCACTTCCATGTTTGCCAGGCACTGNTTTGTGATTGGGTTACCTCACTCAGGATGACACCCTCCAGATCCATCCATTTGCCTAGGAATTTCATATATTCATTGTTTCTAATAGCTGAGTAGTACTCCATTGTGTAAATGTACCAAATTTTTTTGTATCCATTCCTCTGTTGAGGGACATCTGGGTTCTTTCCAGCTTCTGGCTATTATGAATAAGGCTGCTATGATCATAGTGGAACATGTGTCCTTATTACCAGATGGAACCTCTTCTGGATATATGCCCAGTAGAGGTATTGCAAGATCTTCCGGTAGTACTATGTCCAGTTTTCTAAGGAACCGCCAGACTGATTTCCAGAGTGGTTGAACAAGCTTGCAGTCCCACCAACAGTGGAGGAGTGTTCCCCTTTCTCCACATCCATGCCAGCATCTGCTGTCACCTGATTTTTTGATCTTAGCCATTCTTACTGGTGTGAGGTAGAATCTCAGGGTTGTTTTGATTTATTTTTAAGCAAAGACCAGGGCTATGAGCTTCAGTTGGCTGCCACAGTGGTCACTCACTCCTTCATCAGCTCCAATCATCTGGGCTGTGACACCCCATAGAACTGTTTAACCCAGGCCAGCAGAGGCAGAGCTAACTATGGAGCATTGACTACTAGAAGAACATTAAGGAGTTCTTAGGAAGATATTGAGGTGTGTCACTGTCCCTTCTCAGAGATAATCAGTTGGTATAATCTAGTGTCCATTCCAGGATGGCTAAAGCCTGCCAGCTGTACATTTACAGGGGTCAGGGACCCTAAGCTTGGCAACAAGAGACTTTGACAAATAACCAGTGCTGAGCCCCCACACTCAGCATCTCTGCATAGTAAATCTCACCAGGGATGTACAATAGGGATGAAGAGCCGCACTTAGAAATTCAAAAGTCTGTGTGGCCCCTGCATCCTCCACTGTTCAGGGCTGGGCTGGAGAAAGGCTATATAGATCTCAGCTGTTTTAATTACAGCCTTGTTTCTTGTGTCTCTCTAAGTGCCTAGATAGGAAGCTTCAAAATACCATTCTGTAGATGAAAAAGCTAAAGCTCATGCGACTTACTACCTTGAGAATAAAACCCAGTCAGTTTCCCCTCCCACCCCCCAGGACAATCCACTTGACTGTCCTGAGAGGGAGACAGATAGTTATCTGATTCACAGAAAGGCATGGAGTCCAAGGTTCTCCATAGCTTTTCAGCCATGCACATGACAGTGACCCCGTAGCAATACAGACTTCAGTTTAGTCTGAGGTGTGTGTGTGTGTGTGTGTGTGTGTGTGTGTGTGTGTGTGTGTGTGTGTTGGACTGTATGTGGACAGCATCTGCCATGCCCCAGGGTTGGCCAGTCTGAGCATCACTCAGGGGCCAGGCCCTTGGAGCCAGAAGATAAACATGTTAACCGAACGTTCCATCTGTCATTTCACAGAGTCCTTTACTGCCCGGCTGTGGTTGGAAAAATTAAGTCCTTGTAATTTAGAGTCAACATTTCTCGCGGAATCATGTTAGACAGGTTGGCGGCACTCGCAGCCTCTCAGCGGTGTCGCCTGCAATCAAAACAAGTTCATAGTGGCACATTGTCAGCTTCACAGCCCACGTCCCAGTGGTTCTCCTGTGTTGGGCACAGGCACTGCAGGCCACAGGCTGGACCTGAGCTTTCAAGGCTGTGGCTGTGCACGGATTGCCACAGTAAGGACAGCGTGCAAGCTCCTGGTGCAAGCCAACCTGTGGCCCTGGTGGCTACAGGGCCAAGATCAAGGTGGCTACAAAGTCAGCATCTCCTAAGTCTCCTAAGCTTGTAGGTGGTGTCTTCAGGGAGTGTCCACACAATCATATGTCTCTGTGTCTGTGTCCTGACCTCCTCTTCTTAGAAAGACATCAGTCATATGCAGCAAGCACCCATCAATACAGCCCCATTCTAGCTTAACCACCACACTAAAAGCCCTATGCGGTGGTGCTAGGGATTAAGCCTTTGCCATCCGAGTTTTACAGGGACACAGTTCAGCTAATAACGTTCTGTCCATTCTAGATTGGTTCACTTTGACTTTACCCTTGAGAAACCGGTCTCCTTGACTCCATTTTGCAAAGGGAGTACTGGAGGCTGAAGAGACAGGTAGTTGTCTCTCAGCTCCAAAGCCAGCAAGGCTGCCAGGGCCCAGGGTGAAATTTGTGGTTCCTTATTTTGTACCACAAATAAACTGTATCTACTCAGAGTTCTAGACAAGTCCTGCATAGTCTCCTCAGGTTATTCCAAAGGCTGCAATGCAGGCTCTAGTGGGAGATTGTCTTTACTGAGGACATTTTCTGATGTCCAGCCTACCTAGTTAAACAGCTAGATGCTATTCCAAAGAGAAAGAGATATCTAAGCTAGAGGTAGGTTGGGGAGGAATTCTAAGTAGCTGGATACTGGATAATGCTACATTAATTTATCTAACATTATAGTAAGTTAACCCAGCTCTGGAAAGGCTCATTCCCAGACCTCAGGCTACATAATGGTGTTTTAGAGCACACTTAATTTCTCCATTTGGAGGTGGGGAAACTAGGACACATTACACAATTTGACTTAACCTAAAGTCACATAATGTTCAGGCAACAAAGTAGGTATGAGAACTCCAAGGTGGTGCCATGAGCTTATGTATTCCCCCTTTGTTATACAAACTAGCTGGACACTGGAGACCCAGAATAAGAATGAGACTAAGACTGCTGGCCTGGGACAGCCATGTAGCCTGCTGGCTCTGGGGTGGTGCTTGACTATCCCGATGGGCAGAGGCTGTCACTGCTGTGAAGGTGAGGGGTGTGGCAAGCTTGAACAGACAGAAGGTGAATCATTCAGTCCAGTTGACCTCTGTGGTGGCTTCTCCCTAGCCATGCCAACCAGGCTACTACCACACAGGTGCACAGAATGATCCCCAGGGATACAGGGCCTGGTGATCTAGAACTCTAGATTCCCCAATCAGGCTTTGTCTTTATTCTGCATCCAATCCCAGAGGCCTGGACAGGTGCAGTGACTTGCCTAGATCAACAGTAAGTGAAGTGAATAGAGTCTAAGTCCCCTGACTCCATCCTCAGCATAGCGCCTGAATGATGGAGCTGAGTCTCAGCTCCTAGGCAAGCTTTAGGCTCACATCAGAATGTGAATTCTGGCCACTGGTCTCTGGTATCTGGGCAGAAGTGATACTGTCAGGGTAGTGAGGGGTTTTCACCTGAGAGATGAAACATCGCTGAGAGATGGCCCCATTGGGATAGAAGGTGTGGGTCTAGTTGCAAAGAGGGTTGGGAACCTTCCTGATCTCTGCATCAGCTGCCAACTCCCCATACACACCAGCAGTCACTTCCCAGACCTGCACCCTCTGCTACCTCTAGTGGTTGAATAAAATAGTGTGGCTGACCCTGAGTTTTGAAGGCAGTTGGTCCTCTGTGTGTGGTGTGACCCTGACCCCTGATGTCTGTCCTTCCTCCATCTGGAAGCCAAATAGGACAGGCAGTAGGGCAGGGCCTGGGAGTTGGAAGCTCTGCCTCCTCCAACTGTCTGCTTTGGGGGATGCTGAAGCCCCCTGCCCAACACATTCTGACCAAGAACCTCCAAACAAGGAAAAGGAACTCTCCCAGCAAAACAGTAGTAACCTAGGATAGCTAACTATTCCCTAGTTGGAGGCATTGAAGCTGATGGTCATGGAAAGAAGAACTCTAGAACTAGATAGAATTGTAAAGTGGTCTGGAGATCCCAGGACCAGATGTGCACATCTTATAATTTTTATATCCTTTGAGTGGGACAAGATCCATGCGACTGTAATACAGGGCCACTCATGAGTTTGGGCTAACCCCCCCCTCCAAAAAAAAATAACAGGAGAAGGAGGAGAAGGTTTTGAAGATACTAAGTTCTAATGCATTGCCTTTGAGTTAGTTAAAGGTGGAGATATTCAGACTGTGTCTGACCTCAGTGAGTGAGCTCTCAGTGAAGGCATAGCAGTGGCTCTCCTGCCTGTAGAAGGGTCTGTGTGGCCACTGACTGAGAACACTCTCCCCAGCTGAGAATGGCCTCTGGTTTACAGATCCCCAGCTATGGCCAAAATGTGCTAAATTCTGCCAGCCACTTAGAGAGTGTAAGACTAGAACTCAGCCACAGATACCATGATTTCAATCCAGAGATACTCTGGTCTTGGATGAAGATCCTTCCAGAATCCTGACTCTTGGAAACTGAGATGTCAAGGATGTGATTTTTAAAAGTCATTGAACATTGAACACCGTTTACACAGCAATTCAAACAAAACAAAGCTAAACTAAGCAAAACAAAATAAAGAAACTTCCCCCCCCTCTCCTTTCCATTGAGCTTGAAGCCCGGGAAAGGAAAGGAAAGGAGGCAGGAGCTAATTCTAGCACCTTTATGGGCAGGGATAATCCATAACTCACATCTGAAACAGAACTGTGACAAGAGAACTCACAGGTTTCACAATTATGGGATAGAAGTAGGATCAATGGATGTAAAAGAAAGAGGAAGAGAGAAAGATGAGTTGGATGAAGAGAGAGAGAAGCAGCCACATGAGAAAGGAAAGATACACTGGGAGAAACAAAGCCACAGACACAGAAATGCACTCATGCAGAAGGCAGGGGTTCCTTGGACTTTCTCATCCTAACAATGACAGGAGTGAGATAAAACTCCGTAAGTCAATCCTCATCACCTCTGATGCGTCCTTTCTAGGGAAGAGCTTGTCCATGAAGACTAGCAGTCAATCCAGAGAGAGCTGGTCCGGGTACAGTTCTCTGGGTGTGGGCTCTGCCTAACCTCATGGCCTCATCTGAAACAGAACTGTGACAAGAGAATTCATAGGTTTCATGATTATGGGATAGAAGTGGGATCAATGGATGCAAAAGAAAGAGGAAGAGAGAAAGATGGGGGCAGAGTTAGATGAAGAGAGATAGAAGCAGCCACATGGGAAAGGAGAGATACAGCCTCATGGCCTCATGGCTATGAAAACTTTGCAACCATGAGAATAACCACGTGGATAGTAAAGGTTGCCACTTTGCAGCTGGACAGCAAAGACAAGGGTTGGGGGTGAGTCACCTGCTGTAGGGTCTTAGTAAGCTGGAAGCCCAGTGACCCCACAACACTACCTTTGTTTGGTGTCAGTTAGAGCAGAAAGTAACAAGTTGAGCCCCCCAAACCTAAAAAACTTCCCAAGAACCTTTTTGTGGCCCACAAAAAGCCCCTTGTTAGCCAACAGAGTTGGCCAGTTGCCATCACAGACAACTTCACATCACAGACAGACTTGCTCCCTTGGGAACGAGACCATGTGACCAGTGGAATCTGAGGGGAGGTGATTTGAGTTTCTTCCAGGATAGGACATTACTAGAATGTCCTATCCATATCTTCTATCTATCTCTATCTCTATCTCTATCTCTATCTCTATCTCTATCTCTATCTCTATCTCTATCTCTATCTCTATCTCTATCTCTATCTCTATCTCTCTATTTCTCTATACATACACATACACATACACATACACATACACATACACATACACATACACATACACATACACATACACATACACATCCTCCCCTCACCTATATATCCTATATCTCTCAGTGTTCCACAGTCTGCAGAGGGAACCCACACCATTCCAAGTCTAGCAGGTTATATTCTTCACGAGGACAGTGAGAACCGGAGTCTGTAGTCTCCTTGCTATGGACGTGTAACCTGATCAAGGAATAGAGCACACAAGGTTTGAAGCTGCTGAGACTCAACTGCTGGATGTTACTGTCACACAGTATATCCCATAGCGACTATCAGGGCCTGCCAGACACTCTCTGTTGCTAAAGTGTCAGGTAGCCAAGTGGTTTAGGACACTCAGCAGAAACATTTAATGGAGAATCTTCTGGAATGTGTGCACGCGTCTATTTACAGGTGGAGAGGCAGCTAGGCTTTCTGACTTAGGGAGCATCTAAATCTATAAAATCCTGAAGGCATTGAGTTTATTTCCATAGTCAGCCCTGTATATGTGTCAACCTCATATCCACATATTCAACCATCCTCAGAGGGAAAGAATTTTTTAAAAGTATGTCTGCATTGAGCATGTGCAGACCGTGGGGGGTGGGGGGAATTAGTATTTCCTAAGTAATGCATCATAATAATAACTTACATGGGATTTATATTGTATTAGATAGTAGAAGCCTTCTAGAGGTGATTCAGAGTCTACAGGAGAATGTATATAGGACATTGTTAAGTACTATACCACACATGAGAGGTGAGTATCTGTGAATTTGAGTATTTGGGGAGGTCTGAGAAGTCTCGCAAGGATGCTAAAAGTAACTGCAGATTCATATGCCATGTACAATACAGTTGCCCATTTTTTTCATTCATTTTAAATCTCTCCCTGCATTGTTATGGAACGTGTAAGCAATACTTTAGTGGCTGAATCGATACTCGGGGTAGATTATGAGAGAATGTTCTTAATCCTCCCTCACATAGTGGGATATTGAGATTGTTTGCAATTTCGCACTTAGGTAAGAGCCACTGAAATAAACATCTCTGTGCACAAAGTTTGTCTTCTATTTGATATTGTTTACTTTGGCTGGATTCCCAGAAATGGGATACTCAGGCAGAAAGGCCATGAAACCTTGCCTTTTTCAAACATAGATCTTTAAAGCAAAGCATTCATCCTCACTGATGTCAGGGAAGGAACATTCCTTGTCCCACATGAGGAAAGGCAAGTTAGCCCTCAGGTACCTCCCTGGTTGCAGACCATCCTTCCCCAGGACCACACTGATAGAGACCTCATCGCAAAGAACAGAATCCACCTAAGGGTAGGGGAAGGGGGGGCTGACCAGGGAATGGACTTTAACAACTACAGCTCAGTGCTGCCTGGCTCTAGCCCAAGTCACAACATTCCTGAGGGCTCACCACTGAACCCCTAACACCTCCACTGAGGCTCAGGGTGCCCACAAAATCTCATGGTGGTCCAAAAAAGCCCTTGTTTCTACACTGTGGATGCTAAGCCTGTTTTCATTTCAGTCTTGACTGGTGTCTCCCACTTCAATGTCACTGGGTTCCCCTTTCAGAGTCCTGGCTTCATCCATAGCTCCTCTCTCTAGCTTAAGGATAAGCACAGTTTCAGGCTTACTGGTATACACAGCTGGAAGTGTTGGAGGACTATCTGCATCCACACGAGTGAACCCACCCATTCAATCTATCTCAAGTGAATCCCCACGGGGGCTATCTCTTCCCTGCCATCTTTTTTAGATCCCAGGGTTAGCATGGGAGCTTGAGTAAACTGTCCCTTGTACCTCTGATAAAACTTCCTTCCCTTAGAGGGGAACATTTACTCTTTTGACACAAAAAAGAGCCCTGAACCCTCTTTTCTCTACATTGACCTTGACATACCACTTAGAGCAAAGGACAGACCAAATCAGTTTCACGAGAGACTCCCTATCCTATTTAGACTTACACTGAAATGTACTTGATGTAGTAATACTATTAACAGGTGTTGGGCCTTTAAGAAGAACTCTGCCCTATGAGAAGAATGAGTAGCTGAGTTGCCTTAAGAGCTTGCTGCTAGAATTCACTTGGACTGTTTGTCCCTCTGGGCTTGGAGACTGTTCCATTGCAGTGTGCTATGCATTAGACAACATGAGGACCTCACCAGAAGCTAACTGGATAGTGCAAGCTTTGAAGTCTGAGCTGGGTGTGTTCCCTGAGACCTGAGATATTCACACTCACCCATCTCGGGTCCAGCCTTGCCTTCACCCAATAGCACACCCTTACAGCCAGTGCATTCCTTTACCCAACACAGCGTCGAGTTTGTCCTTAGATACTGCTAGAGATGTAAGATCTTTATGGCTATGTACTGGCTTTTTATTCTAAATAATTTATTTGGCAAAGCACTCAGAACCCCTCTCCCCTTGCAGCTTCTGGTCTCAGAGAGAGGCTTGCTCAAGGCAGGTCTCATGTTGCCAGTTCAATTCCTAGCTTCCTTGCTGAATTGTCAACAAGCTGGTCTCAGAGTGGAAATGAAGCAACCAGACAACTCTTTGTTCATGCCTGCATGTCACCAACCATCCTGGGTGGGTTATGGTAATTTGCAGAGAACCTTGAGACGACACTCTAAATTCTTCCTCCTATCTGGATTGTCCCAGAAAATACTTGGGGTCACTAGACTCTGGTCATAAGAGACATGATTTCAGTACTGTCCTAGAAGGTGGTACAGCACTCCAGATGCTCCTGCCCGATGATGATGACGTCACCCACTGTGATGGCTAATTTTGCTTGTTAACTTTACTGGCTCTGGAGTCAATGAGGAGGTGAGCCTCTGGGCACACTTATGAGGGATATTTCTTTATTAGATTAATTAAAGTGGGAACTCGAACTGTGGCTTCCAGAGTCAGCCGGGACATAAGGAGGTTGAAGGAAAAAGCCTTCAAGTCTCACTGGTGAGGTCATCTGCCCTGGTGGCTCTAACCTGCTGCTCCCATCCTCTGCTGGTGTTGGCCTGCAGCTCCCCAGGCCTTCCAAGAATTGAAGACCATCGACCCTCCAGGAACCTTCTAGACTTTTATTCAGTACCAGGTCGGAACTGCTGAGACAGCCATCCTTGGGAGTTGAGCAAGTACTGGGTCCTTAGCCTCTCTGGTCTAAGAGATATAGCTATGGTTGACTTACCCTATCATGTTACCGTATCATGTAGCCCAATCTAATGAATCTTCTTTTAATACACAGTCGTTCTATCTCCTTTGTTTCTCTAGATGACCTTGATATACTTATTTTCCAAGGTCTCCCACCAGAGGACCCCTCCAAGGAGGATGGTTCCTCTTCTCTTCTCCCCGTAAAGCTCTTCCTTGCTCCTTCCCACCTCTGTGGCTTGGCTTCCTTTCCAAACCACATGCTTTATCCTTTCTCAGGCCGGAGTCTCTGTCAAGGACATCTTTAAAATCAGTGTCTGGTCAGCTGGTGCCTTCATCACACGTGAGTGAAGAAGGCTCCTACTTAGGGTTTCTATTGCTGTGATAAAACCCAAAGACTGAAAGCAACTTGTGGAAAGGGATTTACTTTATCTTACAGTTCCATATCACAGTTCATCAATGAGGAAAGACAGGTCAGAGCTGCTTACTGGCTTGCTCCCCATGGCTTGCTCATCCCGTCCTCTCACAGCTCTCAGGACCAGCAGCCAGGGGTGACACTGTTAATACTGTAATGGGCCCGCCCACATCAATCATCAATCAAGAAAATGCACCATAGCTTGCCTGAAGGCCCATCTGGTGGGTACATTGTCTAAAGTGAGGTTCTTTCTTCCTAAATGACTCTAGTTTGTGTCAAGGTGACATAAGACTAGCCAGAGCAAAGGGACAACCAACTCATTTCTCTGCAACATTTTCTAGGAGCATTCCTGTTTGCAACCCCTCTGTAGCAGGCAGGACTGCTGGGCTACCTTCATTAACTGGCAACGGTTGCTGATGCGCATGACAGCAATGTCCTCCCCCACCAACTGCCAGCACCTGCAGCTCACCAAGGCTAAAGGAGGAAGGGAAGAAGGCTACTGATGTCAGGTGAGAGTCAAAGAGGTCAGAGGTCAGAGAGAGAACCCGTGTATCTCTGTAATCTAGAGGCAAGAGGGAACATGCAGTCCACTCTGAGCATGAAGACAGGATAGCTGCCTCTTCCCTAGGGTATAGTAGTCATAACCACTGCTCAAATGTATATGCATGAGACTATAGATTAGAAAGGTAAAGAGAAAGGAGAGGGGGTGTAGTAGAAAGAAAAAGGTTGACAAAACTGTGGGTGAAGGGAGATGTTCTTGAACTCTGGCAAAATGAATTCTGCACCGCTGCCGGCTGGAAGGGACTTTCTGTTTCAGAGTCTTTGCCCACTTCTACCGTCTACTTTGGAATAACTGAGTGGTGGGTGGTTGAACACTCTGGTTCCACAATGGGTTGATTCCGATCCCGGGCTGTCCCTCACCCCTGTCACTTTCCCTCCCTTTAGGTTATACCTCTTACTCCCTTTTTGCTCTTAGAGTCTCACAGTTCACAGGCATTTGCTCATAATGTCACCAATTGCTGACCCTCTCCTGCCATGGTCACACTTAATGTACACAGTGGGGAGTCTCAGACACAGACACTGGTGTACCCACTGCAAAGATCATCTAGGGTGGATCATCAGGGGTTAGATCTGGTTACAAATGCACCCCAACTTATCATGATTCAGCTTAACATATTTTTAACTTTACAGCCACGTGAGAACAAATCTACACACCCCTTTTCCTGTTTGTCACCATTTCTGCACAGTATCGATAAAAGTATTTGTGTTATTCCATTCCTTACATAAAGTATACAATGTTAAATGGTTTGGGCTGCAGGCCAAAAAAATAAAATAAAATAAAAAATATGTTTATGGTAGGCTAGGCTAACTATGATATTTGAAGTGTTAAATACATTTTTACGGTGTTTTCAACTTACAGAGGGCTTACCCGAATGCACCTATTGTGAATTGAGGAACAACCACATTAGTATTCTATGCAGGTCAGAAAGGGTGAGTAACAGATCCAGGCTCATGCAGCTACCCCTGAGAAGTGATATGAGTTTACTATGGGTCCATCGAATCATAGAGTGTCCTCTCATTAGCCACAATGTTAACTGAGACAAAATGGTGAGATATGTGGAATGATGGGTTTGGCTACACTGTAGTTCATCATACTGTTTCTGGGGTATATAGGTAGAAAGGCTTCTATTTGCTCAAAAATAATCAGGGATGAACAAGTAACAATGTATAATAAGTCGAAAAAAGACTAAAATACCACACACCACAAACTTTCTGGAAAGAATACTGATTACAGCCAGGGCTGGTGAGGATGTAACACAGGTAAATACTCTTTTGACGTAGCAATACAAAGTAGTAGCAGCACTCTAGAAAGCAATGTAAGAGCTAATTATAAAATTATAGCTGCACCTGCTATGGGTCCCAGCGACGACACCGCCAATGACTAGGTTCCAGATAACTTGGATTTACTCATCATTTATAGAAAATGTTTGGTGGCTTTCATTTTGAATATTTCTTAAATGCTTACAACCAGTGTTGAAGAGATGTCTTAGCAGTGCAGTGCACTGGCTACCCCTAAGAGCACTTGGGTTTGTTTCCCAGCACCCACAAGGTGGCTCACAGCTATCTATAACTCAAGTTCCAGGACATTTAATACATCCTTCTGTCCTCCACAGGCACTAGACACTCACATGATGCACATAGATACTTGCAGATAAAATGTTCCTGCACATAAAATAAAAACCTTAAATGCTTACAATGGTGTGGATGTGTATGAAATTCATGTGCTCACCCATTACCTCTGTTCTGAACATTGCACAGAATCCCAAGCATCTCAATGTTATGAAGGCAGGTAAGAAGGCAGAGCGGCGTGAGCATGTGCAGTGGCTTTGCTTCTTGACAGCCTTCTGCTGAATTGAGATACTTACCTAAGAGAAAACAAAGTCAAATCCCATATAAAGATTTTATAGATATTTGGGTCACAGTTACTGAAACTAGAGTCCACTCCATGCCTATCCGTAGGCAAATAGTTGCATCTACATAAAATAATGTTACTCATCAACAAAAGGTTCAACCAGTGATCCATGCAGCAGTGTGACTCAAGAGTGAATACATTACGCTATGTAGCATGAGGAGGTACAAGTTGGGAACATTGGGCCTGGATCCTCTACAGCCATCTGGCCTTGGTTTCTACCTATCCTTAAGGATGCTTTGGAATCATGAAGTCCGAGGAACAACTCTTCATCCTAGAAGTGAGCCCCAGGAAAGTAAACCCTTGCCAGAACTGGCAGGAGTGTGACAGCACACCACAGCCTGTGCTGGAGGTGCTTAACGAAGCCTGGAAAGAATGGAGTATGGAGTAGTCTACCATCTTGTGCTTTCTTAGCCTGAATCCTGCAATGGCCCAAGCAAGAGCTCAAAGCACCTCTTAGCTTTCTTCTGTTGGTTCATTGCTCCAGTTTGTAGTAGTCATAATAGGGGAATCCAAAAAAGACTGAAAGGAGCCTGTGCCATAGGTCAGCTTACCCGCTAACTAGGGAGAAATAGTATCTAGGAAACATTCATCTGCCCACTGAGAGGAAGCTAGCCATTCCTCTGAGGGCCCAGGTTGCTGCACTGTGGGCAACATGAGAAGATGGTCTGCATGCTCTATCTGTTGGCTGGTCACTAGAGCTGTATCTTGAGCAGGGCAGCATCGTCCTGGCCTGTTTACACTCCATCCGACTTATTGTGTTCCATCCTTGGTGCCCGCTCTGCAGATCCATCTCACCTGTAGGCACTGTGCCTTTTACTCTTGCTCTTCTGCAGGATGTCCTCTGCCTTGGAGGACACCTGGATGATGCCTGGATTGACCTGGAGCCAGAGCTTGATTGGTGCTGGCTGCTTGGCTTTGGGGAGAGGCCTTTCTTTACATGGCAGATTGGTGAGAAGTCAGACAGAAGCCTTTGTCAGCTCTCCTGTTTGGTATGAGCATGACAGGGAAAGCCAAGGAAGCATCAGACACCATGTTATCAGGGAGCCTTCCTTGCAGCTGGTGAGTGGTGCTGACTCCCAACTTGAAAAATAAGGTAGGGCTGTCATCAGGCAAGTCTGGCTACCCAGCCTTCTGGAGATTACTTGGGTCCACACAGTGAGGTATGTTGGTGAGTGGTGGCAGGAGGGTACTGCTCTTCCTGTGTCAAGTATGTCCGAGGACAAACCCAATCCAGGTCTCCTCGGGTGTTGTACCTGTCCACATAGCTCCACACAGATGTTAGGCCAGGGCAGTGGCTGGTCAGTCTCCATGAGCTTGTTGTTAAGATGATGCTGAAGAGCCGGCTCTGCTGAGTCACGCACTGTGACTTTTGATGACTTGATGTAAGAGCTCTTGACTTTACAATAGTGTGAACGTGCATCCGTTACAGACACTCTGCTTTTCAGTTCAGCCCAACACTCAGTAAGTCACGTGGGGCACTTGATCCTGTGTTACAAAATAAGCCGTGTTGGATAAGTTTGTCTGCCCTAGGCTAGCGTAAGTGTTCTGAGCCTGTTGGAGGCAGGATGTCCAGTAACCTGGGTAAATTAAATGTATTTTTTGGCCTGTGATACATTCAAGTTTTGATGGCTATAAAAGGGTGTAACTGATTGTAAGCTGAGGAGAATGTGCAACTCCACAGGATAGGCTAGAGTGTCTGGTTCTTAACTTCTTGGCAGCCTCGGGCAGCTACTTTCGGTCACCCAGTACTGAAGGCCAACTTTGCCTTATTTATTTAATACAGTCTTTAAAACCTATTCACTGCCATTGCCTATGTAAATAAAGTTGAAAGGGAACTTTATGCCGCAAGTATAAATAGGAAACCATTAATACTTCCCATAAGTAGAAAGGAACTATATTTTAAAATACAATGAAAATAAAGCACATTTATTCAATTCTACTAAGACACTGCTTTGCCAAGATTTTGGGACTGTAACTTTTTTTTTTAATAAAGAAACTTACCATGTGTTGAGGTAATGGGGCAGATACGCCTTTATTGTTCTTATGAACTGGGAAGAAAACCAGTGCAAAAGTCCATGTTATCTATTCATTTGGTATGCACTTTCTGTTGCAGTGGGTGGGTCAGGGGACAGAGCATCAAATGCTCTGGCTTATTCTTTTGGATTGTTTACAGTTTGATGAGGAGATGGACAAGGAACAAGTGAAGAAGAACTGAGAGGAGTGTATTTTAGGAAGAATTGGGTACTGTGCCAAGGAGGAGGGAGGGAGAGAGGGAGGAAGGGAGGGAGGGAGGGAGGGAGAGAGGGAGGGAGGGAGGGAGGGAGGGGCATCCAATTGCTTTGGGGTCATGTTGAGTTTGAGACTCCAGATGGATAGCTGCCTGCTGTTTTCAACTGGGCCTGTGTGAAAGGTCAGGGCTGAAATGATGGCTTTTAAAAACCAATTGCTTGCACACAATCACCTAGGGGCAGGTATAGAGAAGCCGTGACAGATGAGTCAGCCCACTGTCATTCACACACTCCCAGTTCTACCAGTAAGAGGGGGATAAAGGCCAGGTGGTAAAAGAAAGAGGACTCCCCGAGCTCTTCAGTGTCCCTTTGGAAACACAATGAGTGTTTGCAAAGGATGAATGATAGGCCAACCAAAAGAAAAAAAAAAGTTGCTGAAAAGTTAAGTCAAATGAGGATAAAGCATCAATTGGAGCCAGGAAGGCTCATGCCTGGACTCCTAGCTGGGAAGCTGGACAGTTTGAGGCAAGCTTGGGATACATAGGGAGATCCGGGCTGCATAGATGCTGATTCAAAAACAGTTCTGGATTCAAGGAGGTGATAAGAAAGGCTTAAAGAGTGGACAAGGAGCTGGAGCCAGACAGAGGGGACAGTTTCCTCTTTGATCTTTCACAGAACCTTGCTGGACTTTAATAAACATGCTTCTGAGTAGCTACACCTGAAATAATCCACGAATCTTAAAATGAAAATTTTCAGCCACATGGCCTGAATGTTGAGACCAGTAATCCCTCTTGAGAGGGTGCCCTCTGGGTTCGTTTCCACCAGGAAGGGTCATGTCCCTCTGATTGCCCAGCGTCCCCACACAATTCAGACGTGTGTAACGGTTCAGGTTGCACAGAGGCTGCTGCTGCACACAGCCAGAGCTCTTGTTCCAGAACACAGCGAGGCGCCAGGGCAAGTCAGGCTCGGGCACAGATATTTATTGATCTTGATTCACTCGATCCAAGAAAAGCTTGGCCACAGAGACTCCCGTTCAGTCACGCGGATATGGGGGTTGGGCACCAGCAAGGGAGAAGGAAATAGAATTTGAAGAAATCTGCCCTTAAGAAACTAACTCCTTGTGAACCTGGTGTCTGTGAGCCCGAGCATGCAATAGGGAAATGCTCTGTTGATCTTCAGAGGCAGTGGTGAATAGGGGCTCTGTTAGCAGCTGGCAGCCTCCTCTAGCAAGGCAGGCCAGTGAGAGGGAGGGAGCCCCAGCCTGTGAGGAAGTAGGCTTTCCTCCTGCTGAAGCAGGAGAAGGGAGGGGGGAGAACCCTTACTTGTTTTAATGTGTTTGTTTTTGTTTGTGACAAAGGATCTCACCAGAAAGCCCAGTTTGAACTCCAACTCTCTATTCCCCTGCCTCAGTCTCCCGGAGTTTGGGGATCGTAGGTGTGTGCTACTAAGCCCAACTGGACATATATGTTTATGTCGAACTGGTCTTCATTTTCTCTCTGGCCTGTTCCAGCTGGCAACCAGCAGATGGGGTTCATGGTGAACCTGACTTTGTTTTTATATACTTGGCCACAAAGACATCACCACCAGAAGAAAAGTGAAGACAGCTTGTCTTGCTTTTTTTCAGAAAGAAAAAGGTTAGCTTCTGAGAAAGCAGCTGGCGTTGCCTGGGGGTTTGCAATATTCCTTCATTGCCTCTGGTGTTCGGCTTTGGACAGGAAATCAAGGGAAATGACTCAACCAAGTCCACGATGTGACTGACAGACACGTGTCCTCAGGTAAATGGCTCCTCTGATCTTCTCCAAACTTGATGATGCTTGCAGGCCCACGGGGATTTCTGTCCTTGACTGTGGACTTACAACATAGAATGTAAAGTATTCACTGCCTGAGAGTGGAGTGTCTTAGTTCCCTGGAGATGACATACCAGTTAGTCACTTTTCTCTTTTTCTGTGGCCAGTTTTCTGGAAAGAAGAAATTTTAGGGAGAAAGGATTTATTCTGGCTCATGGTTTGAGAGCGTACAGTCCATTATAACCATGAAGGAAGGCGTGGAAGGAAGGAAGGAAGGGTGGGCAGCTCCTTGGTGGTAGGAGGATACATGGTCTGCTCGGGGAAATAAGCTAGACCAGAGGTGGGGCTGGCCGAGCACCCTCAAAGCTTATGTCTACAGTTATGTGGCCACCAAAATTCGACATTGTGCCTCTGAGGTTCAACAACCTCCTAAACCAGCACCATCCACGGAGGACCAGGTGGCTGCACGAGCCTGGAGCTGGGGAAGGGGGCATATTTCCCACTCAAACCACAGCAGATGGTCTCTTCTGTTTGGCTCTCATGGTGAGGAGGTTCCCACTAGAGTTGACAGTGGGGACATCTGTGCCCTTCTCATAACTACACTGGTCCCAGAACTCACCATTCCTTCTCACTGGTGATCCCCAGCTCCTGAAGCTCCTTGATGCACGTCAGTACACATGTTGTGGTGCCTGATACTTTCACATTGGTAATCCTTGTCATAAGCCCCTTTTATCCATCCGTGGCAGCCAAGGCCCAGAGAGAGTCAGCAACTTGCCTTATATCACATGACCGAGACATAAACCTCGGACTTAGGGACCTCGGGGTCACATGTTAATGCCCTTTCCTTGATCCACACATGTCTAAGGCACAATTTCTAAAGACCTTACCTTGACTCCCTTTAAATGAACTAAGACCCTGATAACTAAGTTGCAAAGTAGAGCCCCCAGGGGGTGTGGTCTGTCACCTGCCAGTGGAGACCCGCTCACCACTCACACAGCCCCTTTATAATTTTTTCCTCCCCCATCACTGAAGATGCTGAATTTGTTGTTGTTTTGGTTTAGTTTTCGTTTTTTTGTTTTGTTTTGTTTTTGAGACAGGGTTTCTCTGCATAGCTCTGGTTGTCCTGTAACTCACTGTGTAGACCAGTCTGGCCTCGAACTCACAGAGATCCACCTGCCTCTGCCTCCCTGGCACTGAGACTAACAGCAAGTGTCAAGACCACCCAGCAAAGATGCTGGTTTGTCAACAGGTACAAGCTGGTTTGTCAATATTCATAATTACAGAGGCAGAAACAGATAGAGATTTGACCAAGTTCACTTACTCTCTAAATGGTAGATTCTTCTGGACCCCCAAACGGCCAGGCTTGCTGTGTACTTGCTCTCTCCCCTGACAGCCCCATGACAGAGAAGCAGAATGGTTCCCAGCACCTTGAATTCTGATTTGCTGATGCGCACTCTTCTTTCTCCACACAGATAGCTGTGTGTGGATCTGTTCCAAAGCCAAAGGGAGCCTGAGTAGCCCCTGAGCAGCAACTTTTATACTTTTGCTGGAGTCTTCCAACATGAAAGAGGGATGTATAGCCTGCTGTATCTTACTGGCAGCCTTTGTCCCCTCCCATTTTCTGTCCCGGGTATGTGGCTCTTCAGAAAGACTGTTTCCTTCTATTCTTCTTGGCTACTGATGTTAAGTTAAAATGGGCTGGATTCTGATTCCCAAGAATGTCCCCTGCTCTAACCCTTAGGGGATATTATGTGCTGACAGCTAGGAGGCTAATTGTATCTGTTAACACCAGAGACTGCTCTCCCCTTTCCCTCTTGCCCTCGACCCCCCACAACACCTCCAAACCAGAAGGCAAAAATTAATGGTTCTATGCTCAAAGTTCATTTCAACCACCCCACAAAGACAATGGCAGATGGCCTCTCTGGGGGGTGCTGGATTCTGTTCTAGTATTGTTGAGCTCCGAGGAGAGGGTGAAATCAAGACTGGAGATGTTGAACTCACTCCCACCCCATGAAATTTTTTCCCCCTATTTTGAGATCTAGAGCCTTGGCAGAGATGAGAGAGCCTTCTAAATGGCCCCTCCACTCAACCTGGTTCCAGTGCTCCAGACCTAACCTGACCCTCCGAAGACGCCAGTACACTTACTCTTGGCACAGCCCAGCTTCCTCCTGCAATATAAATGAAAGCATAGAAGGCTTGTAAAGTTGACTCCAAATGGATCATGTGTATCTACAAACTCTTAAAACCCAGCATTTGGATGAGCTGCTTGGAGATGGATCAGTAACACATGGAGCATATTTTCTCTAAACTGCGCGTGGGCCTCTGAAACTGAGGGGAAGGAGCCTGGCTGCTCCGTTTGGGAGCTAGGGATCTCTGAACAATTGAAGTGTCAGCACATGTTCCCTAGGCAGAAGAGTCTTTGGCCCATTCCTTCAAACTCTCATTTCTCTCCCTGGGAGACCTGTTAGGGGAGAAAGGAAATGAGGAATTGGTGGGGAAGGGAAAGGGTGTGGAGAGAGTCTGCAGAAGGTAGACTACGAACTTGGGGGTTACAGTCATGTGGACAAACGGAGAATCTGGGAGGAAGCTCAGACTGTCTCAAAATCGGTATCTGCACCAGGATCTTTTGGCTTGTCTCTCAATGATTCAGGCTGTGTTCCTTCTGGGCTGGCCATGGATCTTGCAAATGAGTATGCACATCATGTAGAAACTATTTGTGTCCCGGAGTGGCCAGAGCACGTATGGGTGATTGGAGCCATGCGGACATTTCCATGAGGCCTGGTAATGTGTAGGCTGTGCTGCCATGAACCATTGCTTGCCTGGTGTCTGACTCATGACATGCTATTTTCCACCTGTTTACTTAACACGATGTCTGTTGGCTAAGTTCTGATCTGAAGTCCACAAATGG